>BPLS01030747.1:128580-146460 GCA_019656275.1 Rhododendron kiyosumense | reverse complement strand
TGTTTGTTATAGTGATATTTATGTTGTTTGCACTTAAAAGTTTTTCTTATGAACTTTTAAACTAAAGATTATATGCTCACATTAAGGAAGTCTGGCGATCTTGAGTTATTAGCTACTCAGATTCAGATTTTTTTGTTTGAAGTTTTGATAGTAGAATGCTTACTTTTGATTAGTTGACCCTATTATGTGAAGGATCAAACAAAAGTTTTAAAGTAGCTATCATTATTTCATCCATTTTGTTGGTTGAATTGTGGCGTTCTTTGAGGCCATACTTCATGAATAGACGTTGGGAAATTTATTTCAGGACTTGGGGTTGTCGACACCATTACCAAGTCGCTAGGAGTTTATGATTCTGCAACTATTTTCTTTTCTAAAAAAAATTTCAAAAACAAAAGTGTCACTAAAGATATAAGTACACAGCTTGTAATTGCAGATCCACTTATGAAGGGGTTAATGCATAGATATTTAAGAAATATGCTAATTGAATGTGTCTAGCATAGCCCATTATAGTTATACTTATGGACTACAATATGATGATGATGTTATTCGACACTTTGAGATATCTCAATTAAGTGTTTCTGATAATTTCCTGTAATGATTAGTGTACGTACATGTATGTGAATGATTTGTGATTACAGGAATAGTATTTGACAAAAGACATTATTGTTGGACCTTTTGAAAACGCTTCTCACCTTAAGACTATGTTAAATAGTTTGCTAGTGATTGTGGTACATGAAAGGGACTACGTCATCATGACGTAGAACCGCCATGACTCGCATTAGTGGGTTGTTTAATAATAGTATTATGATTGTGACCAAATTAAGAAGGACATATATGGACTTATGACGCGCCTTATGTTTACCTTGTTAGACCTACTTAATTTTACCATATGTGCCAAGTGGGAGAATGTAAGACAAAATTTTGTAATTAGTCTTTATGGCTCACATGTTTTATGTATAGCACATATGAATAATGGGTCCAATGAGATTCTCCACATCTTTATGCCTAAGATTTTATTCTATTGGTCAAATAGAGAAGTTGTTTCCTAAATACGCTATACTTTGATAGGAAGTTAGTATTAATGTTTTATAAGGAAACTGGTCCTCTCTCTGCCTATAAAAGATCGTTTAGGGTTCCATCAAATTAACGTCATATACTAAACAGTTAGAAAGTAAGGCAAGAGAGAGAAACCTGCTTTCCACCTAGGGCTTAATGCTCTAGCGATATTATGGTCGATTCAATTAATCACTGGATCACTCAAGTTCCGCATTACTGGATCCGGGTACGCCTTTCTTGTTTATTTAGTTTTCCGCTTAATGTTTGTATTGTGATAATCATGATAGTTCTAGATCCTGGCATAACGTAAGGTGTTAATTATCTAACCCCATAAAGAATAAAACTTACAACCACCTGTCCCATAAATCCCAATCAAGTTGATCTCATCATGCTGCAGAGCTTCAATGATCTCTTCCATAATAAGCCTTTGAGACTCAAACCCCATATAATCTCCATTGGTAATGGTCTCCATGTATGCAGGAGACGGGTTGTAGGACGATTTACTATATGAGATACCATCAGCCTTGAGATTAATGACAACCTCAGTCTTCTCCATAGCTTTCCTGCTCAGTGAGTAACGCAGTTTTAGATTAGGGCACCACTCATTCAAACACCCTTCCTTAACTTTGGCCTTGTCTTGGATAATTCTCTCAACCTCAGTTGTGACCTCATACGCACTTTTCAGCCAAGCCTTAACATTAGATCCAACGACCCTGACATTTCTATGGTTTTCATCCACTCCCATTTCAACATCATGTATTGTTGTCTTCAACTTTTCCAATTGAGTTTCAAGTTCCGTTATGTTGTTATTGAAGTAGAACATGCAAGTAAATTGGCGCCCGATAGGAGAAACCAAGTATTCTCCGACCTTCCCCATAATTGCTTCCCAAATTTTCCCCAACAAGAGAAGAGCAACTTGAGCAAGTGCTTCAGCCATCTGACTTCTTTTGAAACTTTTCTCACAAGAATGTAAAGAAAATACCAGTGCAAGCTGGAAACTGAAAGTGAAGCGTACCGGAATGGAACAGGAGTTTAAGGTAAAGATCAAGAAAGCAAGAACAATAGCCAGAAGACAGAACAAATGAAAGCAAATAGCAGAAATTCCGTTTGACCCAAAAAGGAAGAAAGAAAGCAAATAGCTGATATAATTTCAAGCCTAGCTATAATTCAACGTAGGAACACAAGCGCGAGAGAGAGGAAATTTTTCAGTGCCAGGCGAGCATGGCCACCTGGTGCCCATGCACACATCTTGGCTGTCCAAACGTGTTTTGAATGGCTTGGATTTGTCTAGGTTTGAGGGGGTGTATTGATAATTTTGCACTAAAAATTAACCAAATAAATGTGGGCGCATGGGCACCACGTGGCCGTGCCCACCCATCACTTAAAAATTTTGCGAGAAAGAGAGAGACCAATGGGCACAAATTTCGGGAAGTGGAGACAGAGTGCGTGGATCCCCTAGCAGTTTAATGGCCATTGAGCAGCTATTCTTAATTTGCTTTCACCAGTTGGACCTCCCCCCACGATCAATGATCACCTCTCAAGTCTCAACGGTAATTGTGGAAGAAATTTTTGTATGCTCAACTTACTCTGATCTTCTCAATTGTTTAAGACAAAATGGTTGTGTGAAAATTGTAATTTTACTGTAGATACAGATGAAATGGAAAGACAAACTTGCTAATCTACATATTTTTAGTTCAGAAAAACTTATTTACAAAAGGTTCCGAAATAAGTAATAACGGAGTTTTAACTAACAAATTTTTTTTTTTACCGGTCCAAATTGAAAAGCAATCTCAGCTATCGATTGCGCGAATGGAGAAGAAAGATTGTCTAGAGCCGTAAAGAATTTATTCACGACTGCTCTGTGAATAAATTTTTCAGTTTCTTGTTACCCTATATATCACTCTCGGGTAATTTGTCATGAGAAGACAATTTGACATTAAAGCAGACCCATCAAACAAAAGGAGACCCATTGCACCTCCACACCTGATAAACCTTTTTGTTGCATTATGGAGCAATTTTTCAATGTTACAACCTTTTTTTACATAATATTTCGTTTGTTGACTTATTTTGATAAACAGATAAGTACTGTGGTACATTAAGCGTGTCGTACATCATATATAGAGCACTACTTGATTAAGAATTAATTGTTCCGAGGGAGTACATTAAGAATTTGGGATGGGTCCTCTTGCCATACTAATTGTTCATAATTGTGTACTGAGGAAGTCAAAGGTGACTCCTTATAACAATTTTCAATTCCAAACACGCGAAGTTTCAATCGATTGGCTCTAGTAGAAAAATAATTTAGATTTCAATTGTTTTACAAGTTACGCCAACTATCTATTTCTAATATATAAAGGGGAGCACCAATTTGATGTTCTATCAGGTATTTCAGTTAATTGTGAGCACAGATTAGACATTTAAGCACAAAAAAACCACCTAAAAACAGTTATACCTCATTACGTGCACAACTTTCTCAATTCTTCTCCTCAATTGCTACCCTGAAGTTTTCATTTTACGACCTTATTTCCTTCCAGACCTGCAACTTCTCTGCATTCTTCTCAGGTACTTGACCTTTCCTTTTTCACTTTTCTTTCCGTAATTACACTGTACTAGAGGCAATGACACACCAGGAGATCTCGGCACACCTGCCACTTACTTTTTCTACTGCTTAATTTTCGTTTCTACTTCTTACCTTTTCTGCTATAAATTGTTTTCCTATAAATTGTTGTGCCTCTTGTACATGCTTCTTTTTTCCACTCCCATTAAACTGGTACAGAGAAATTGTGAATTGCCTTTTGTTTTTTATTCACTAGAGGCTGTAGTACATAAGATGCATGTGCAAGTTAGATTTTCATAATATTTATGAAATTTTGATCACACAATAAGTGGGAAGTATTTTTACAAAAATGTTGTCAAAATCCAATTTGCACGTGCTCTAAACTCTATCATAATTATGGGGTTAAATAGCATCACAAAATTGAGAGCTACTTTTCTCACCCCTTACACCACCCCCTCCCCGACCCCACCCCCTTACAGAAATACCCCTAACTAAATTCTTTATTTTATTTATTTACTTAATTTTATATCTTTATTTATTTAATTACTTATTACTTTATATTATTTTAATTAGTTAATTAATTTATCTTAATAATGAATATTAAATAAATAAATATCTAATCAATAATAACAAATTTAAACGAAATTTTATTTTATTATAATTGAGCACATATTTACAATGCATGAAAATATATAAAAACACAAATTCTAATCAATATTTCCTCCAAATTCTGCTCCTGGTGCAGTGAAAGGCCTTAGAGCCAAAAATTTATTATGATCATTTAAGATAAAATGATCAAAAAAATAAGATCTTTACACCGGTTTAAACAGATTGAAAATTGAAATACTTCTTTTTTAACTATATTTTTAAATATATAAATGGTTTAAAAAAATATGTATTCCAATTTTCAATTCGTTTGAACCGATGTGAAGATCTTATTTTTTTTCTCATTTCATCCTAAATGGTCGTAATGAATTTTTGGCTCTAAAGCCTTTCAATGAGCACCCTAAGAGAGACTTGAAACTAAATAAGGAGCCTTAAGGTGTTTGTTGAAAGGCCTTAGTTTTTTATAGTTTGAAAAGATGATATGACAAGTTTTGATTATCTAAGTTTGATTAGTCATTGTAGACATCTCCATTGCTAACTTTAACAATCTCTTAAATAAATAATCAAAAGCTGGTGTGACAACTTTTAGTTATTAATTTTTATTATAATATTGTGGATACCCTTAGCATTGTACCATCCTCATGCTTAGGCTGAAGATGAAATTGTCATGTATATCCAACACTTTAAAGGAAAAGATAGGGTTGGGTGAAATTGGTGTGTTGCCAAATTATGTCCGATTTTTCCAATTGAATCCCTAAATTGGATATCCGCAATGCTAAACTCAGGGTCAAAATCATCTTTTTCTATACGCAAATGCCTCTCACGCATTGTTAGTGTGTTGGGCCAAATGACCGGATTTTCTCATTTGGTTTATACGGGGATTGGAAATCAAATGGGTATTGGTTTTTGTCATCTCTTTAGTTTTATAGACAGAAAATAGTTATTGCATGTGGAAAAAGAGGCATGTATCAAAGACTTTTGTGTTGCTAGAGACAACATGGACTTCACAGACTTTTACAAGTCTTCCAAAAGTAAAAGACTTAAACACCCTCACCACTTGTTCTGCCTCTAGCTTCGTGAGTGGGGGCAATTTGGGTATTTTCTGGCATGCAAAAATCTCATCCATTTTGTGGTACCTGAACCACATATTGGTTAGTGCTCTATTGGCCCTTCAATTATTAAGAACCTCCAACTTTGTTTTCAAGTCGCAAACTTTGGGTGCATATAGAAAATTCAAAACCTACTTATACAGCAGCCTTTCCTTAAATTGACAACCAATAATAATGAAGGGCCCAACCTTAACTTTATGTTGGGCAGAACGTACCTCGACCTTGCTATCAATTTCTCACTGTTTTAAAATCGGGGCATGAATAACTTGAATGGAATTTTTAACAATCTATTGTTGTAATGAAAAAGGACGAAAATCAAGTTAACACCTATTTTAATTTTTAGTTTTCACAGACAGGGGTCGAGGTATTGAGGGGACACGGGCCCCAACCTCACCGAAAATTTGTTTGTATAGTAGTTATTTGTAATTTTGTCAAGTATTTAGAGAAAATACATAAAAATCCACCTTTAATTTGTCTATATATATGGAAAACAAGTTTACCGTCGATAGTGATGGATTCTGAGTATAGTTCCAGGAAAAAGGACGGATGGGGGTGGGGACTCTCCCTCTGGCTTTACCCTAAGAATGAGGCCAAACGTAATAAAACGGGTAATTGACAGGACAATACTATACGCAAATGCCTCTCACGCACTGTTGGCGTGTTGGGCCAAATGACCGGATTTTCTCATTTGGTTTCTACTGGGATTGGGAATCAAAACGCAATTGGCCTTTAATTCCATCTTTTGTTTTGTATAGAGAAAATAGTTATTGCATATAGAAAAAGAGGCATGTATCAAAGACTTTTGCATTGCTAGACAAGATGGACTTCCCAGACTTTTACAAGTCTTCCAAAAGTAAAAGACTTAAACACCCTCACCACTTATTCTGCCTCTAGCTTCGTGAGTGGGGGGTATTTGGGTATTTTCCGACACGCAAAAATCTCAGCCATTTTGTGGTACCTGAACCACATATTGGTTAGTGCTCTATTGGCCCTTCAATTGTTAATAACCACCAACTATCTTTTCAAGTTGCAAACTTCGGGTCCATATGGAAAATTCAAAACCTACTTCCATATACAATGGTCTTTCCTTAAATTGACGACCAACGGGTATGACATTTCGTGCTGTGGATGAAAGCATCCATCTAGTCATAAGTTATATTTTGGTTTCTTAATTAATAGGTGTGCCCTATCACTTTGTAATTTGATCAACTACAATAATGCAACTATATTATATTCCAATTAGCCTTATTTTAAAATAATTAGGAGTATATCCGCCCATGTAAAAGAAGCACTTCGGCGATTGAAACGCTCGCCACTTTGGGTCTGAAATTTTCAATTGAGCCCTTCAAATGGAGCACCTCCGCCTTTGTAATGAGGGAAATTTGGTCGATTTTGTTTACCTCACTTTCTTCGACGCACATGTCTTGGTCCTTACATATGGCTTAGTTCGTTCTTGATTTCGTGATTATATGTGCATATATGTCTCTGCTTTTTTCACGCGTCTTTCTTCCCATGCCATCAATTGAAATGTGAGGTTCTATTACTGAAGTGCCCTGTTACAAGTGTACTTTTTACTTTGTTTCCGGCGGGGAGTTTGTGGCCATTTACCGTGAATTTCATTGCCTTTGAAATCTTCAGCTCAAACTTTCCAGGTATCTTCATCAAAAGACTTCAAAAGTTGTCTTGGGATAATATAGAGAATTGGATCTTGAATCCCAACATTACTTAGTGTTGGGAATACCTTGTATTCTTTAGTCACACATAGAGCTGCAAACGAGTCGAGCCGAGCTGAGTTTTGCGGTGTTTAAGCTTGTTTATTAAGTTTTTAACGAACACGAACTCGAGCTCAGTAAAAACTTAACGAGTCGGGCCTCGGCTTGACTCGAGCCGAGCGGGCCTCGGCTTGACTCGAGCCTCAACGAACCAACAAAAAATGTATATATATCTTCGCATAGGCCTAATACAACCAAAAATATTTTGATTGTGAAGGTATGTATCATTTATTTTCCTATGGAGCAGGGGTGTACTGGCGTGCGTGTGCTCTAACCTCCCTTGGTTGATTAGAAAGTGGAAACGGAAAGAACAAATTATGAAATAACAATAAAAATCCTAAACTCAAGTATATATACCCCGGCTCGTGAGCCGACTCGAGCCGAGCTTATCCTAGCTCGAGCTTAGCTCGTTTACAAAACAACCTGAAAAAATTGGCTCGAGCTCGTTCGTTTAACTTCCGAGCAGACCTTGAACGAGCCACTAACGAGCCGAGCTGCGAGCGGCTCGGTTTGTTTGTAGCCCTAGTCACACATTGGTTAATTATGTTATTCCCGTTTTTGTAACGTATTATAAATAGAGCTTTTGAGGAACTTTTAAAGTATCTTTTGGGTGGCCTCTCACTCATATTGTGGCCTTTCTAGAATTACGGATCACAGCCGGCTCTTTGTATGTCACGCCCTCGATTTTCAACATAATTTAATATCACATTTCGATAAAAGATTCTCGGATAAGGTAAATAATACCCAAAATGATTTCCCACCTGTTCAATTTACAAACCAAATTTCCAAGTTCAAAGAATTACAATCTTGGCACCACGGCCCAAATTAACTTAAACTCAAGCACGAGTGTTTAGAAAAATTACAAACTTAAGTTAAAAGATAATTCAAAAGTGAATTAGATACAAGGTCATCTTTAACCGAAAGTAAGTCTATTACATAGATGAGAAAGTAACTAGTCAAATTAGCTTCCAAAAATCTTCATTTCGAATCACACCATAGCATGCAATCGACTGCCCGGCATTTAAACCTGAAAAGAAGGATTTTGTTGAGCTACACTAGCCCAGTAGAGAAATCTATACGCAAGTTATAAGAAAATATGCCGAGTTATGCAACTAAAGTGAATGGATACAGACAGATATGCCCAAGGTTCATATGGCTATTGACAAGCAACTCACTATGGCTAAAGGATTCTAGACAATCCTATATGTAACACCTATAGTCTCATATACCATCCCAAAGCCACAAGAATTCCCCACATCAATCACAAGTAATCACATTTGGTTCCTCAACCATTTCATCACATCATGTGTGTTTCCACATTCATTCCCATTTCACAATTGTTCACATTCCTCGATTCATCAACAAATTTCCTTTCTCATTCCCATTTGTCATCAAAAACTCTTTTTCCTATTTTAAACAATCCAATTTAGCAAAACCATTCTTTCTTTTATTTTCCGATAATCTCATCTCATAATAACCAAGATTTTCGCATGTATCGCTCGTTTCCAGTCATCTCACCGAATGTCCATGGTGATATCCGTTCATTTGCGTGATTCCGGTCGTCTCACCGAATGTCCATGGAGATACCCGTAGTGTCAATTCCAGTCGTCTCACCACTGCGTGGTGATACCTGTAGTGTCAAGTTTTCGTTGTGTCCGTGACCTCAAACAATCATTCATATCTCATCATGCTACAAACCATCAACCATCACATACACCAACAAATAGATAAGCACACACATTTCCTTTAAGTATATCACCATAACCTACATAGCATATTGAACTCATAAGCAACCTTACGACTTGCCAACCACTAGCTTCCTCTCTAGTATCTCATGGAACAAGAGGTCAAGGAGTTTAAGATGATCAACAAGATGAAGTCACAAGGACACGAGTTACTAAGTTACCTTTCGGATCACTAGCCAAACTCACGACTACCCATCACACTCGCCACAACATCTCATATAACCTACGGTACACCTAAACAACCTTACGGTTCATTTTCCATTTACAAAGGTACCAAGATTACCTTTAACGAGTATCGCAAGGATTAGAACAATCAACGAATTATTGGAACCCAAGTAATCGAGTTTAGAGTTGATTAGAATATGATTGGAGATTGTTAGGAGTGATCAGGAGCCAATACAATCGACGAATGATCAATAAAGTTCAAGAACAGTTTTCTGAGACAAAGGTACCAATACCTCAAAAAGTAGATATTGGTACAAAATCAATCCAGTGAGCAATCCGAATCAAGGTACCAATACCTCAAAAAGTAGGTATTGGTACTAAAGTATTGGTACTTCAAAAATTAGGTATTGATACCAAACGAATCCAGTAAGCAATCAGAACCAAGGTACCAATACCTCAAAAAGTAGGTATTGGTACCAATGCAACAGCAGGCGATTTTGCAGAAAAATCAAGAACGATCATAAACTCAAATTTCAACCAACTAAAGCACGATTTAGGCACATAATCATCATATAAACTCATAACGAGAGTAAGAAATCCCTACCTTAAGTCAGTGATCGAAACCCATGCGATTTGAGCAAGTCCTAGACTCCGAAAACTTCAAAATCACTCGAATCTCCTCCACCGAGAGAAACCCACGAAATTTGGGCTCGATAACACCAATAGATGGACGATTGGAAGCTAGTTGCCATGGGTTTTGAGTGATGGTTAAAGTTTTGAGGGTTGGAGAGGGAGAGAGAGATAGAGCCGAGAGAGAGAGATAGATCGGGAGGTAGAGAGAGAATGTGAGGAGTAAAAATACTCCCCTACACACACACCCACACATATATATACTAACATAAACACATATTGCACTTGCACCCTCCTACAAACAATTTCATCACATTAACCCCAACCCAAATAAACTCAATAAAATTTCAAATTTTTTTTTCCTCAATTCTAATATCAAATGAACCTTTTAATAATTTTCGAAATTTACGGGTCCTTACATTGTATCTTTTCTCCACGTTTGTTAGTAATCTTCTCTCTCCTTGCCTGTGGACGTACCCATCTTGGAAAACCACATATATCTTGTGTCTATTGTGATTTCTTGTTTAGTCTTCTCTTTCTCGCTCTTAGCTTGTATCATTAGCATTCATTACAACACTTAAAGCATCTCCAACCCATCTCTATTCCTTCAACATAAAAAAATAAATGTGACATATTGAGAAGAGATTTTGTAATTTTCTTATCATTTTCTCACTTTTTGAGAGAATTTTGGAATTCGGCTTATTATTCCCGACAAAAACTCCCTCTCAAAATTCATCTCTAACCAAATTTAACATAGGACATTGTTCAAGTACTTCTTAAATTGGCCGACGCATCTTCAAATCCAGCTTCATTTTCGATGAATAAACTCAACTACTTGTTCTTTGAGCTAGTCAAAAGGAGTCGAATGCTTGCTAGTAACTGAAATCACTGGAATTCTTGTTACTCATTCCGCACACAACAGCACAAGATTCTTCTAATTCGTGTGAACGAGCACATCTTTTTCTACCCTCGACGATTCATGAAGAGGCCAAGATCGTGCCTTTCATATTTAGCATTCATCTTTTCGATGTAAAAAATATGTGTGATAATTTGATGTCATGATTTTAGAGATGAATAATACTATTGCACCTCTCGCACAAACATAATATTGTAGCTGAGACATAACTTTTGTAAGCTTTCTACACCTTATAAGATTTCACTCAACAAGATTCTCCAACAGAATAACCATTCCTGCTAAAATAAAGCTAACCAAATCACCAAAACCACGACAACGAAAACGTAGCAAAAGCAGTTAAAAGTAGAGGAAAGACTAATAAGAGCATCTCCAACCCATGACTTCATATTGAAGATGTCAAATATTTTTTGAAGGCTGACGTGGCATTTTGACATCTCCAATTTGACATCAAAGCCTTCCTTTCCAATCCTTGATGTCAAATTTTATTTATTTGACATCAAATTATCCCTCTCCAACCCTTAAGTCAATATACAAATGGTCATTTTTTAAAATTTGGCATGGAGGAGGGAGGTTGTCAACTTTGACAACTTTGTCATTCTCTTCAAATCCATGTAGGATTGGCATCAAAGAAGGCTGCTGGATTGGATTGAATTTTGGTGTCAAATATTACTGTTAACATGTCCACGTAGGATTTGACATCTCCCATTGGAGATGCTCTAAGGTGTTATGTAACAAAATCTGGAAAGAGTTATCCAAAGAAACCGTCACAATAAAAGGGAAACAAAATGATATGCACCAAAGCTGCCACTGCAAAAATGAACAAAGACGAGTCATGTACACTGATTCAAGAAATGTAGAATAATTAAAGAACCATCAACCATAAAACTAAAACCACCACTTCCACAACCTATTTCAGATCAGACGAGAGAGAGAAAGCAAGAAGATGTTCTCCATAAAATGATTTACAAAATCGCCAAATATCTTGACTTCTTAATACAGGGCCAGATAGAAAAAGCAAATTAAACCACACAGAGTGTCACTTGGGGGTGATGCGTTCCAATTCGCGCGTTTTTCCTACTTAATTGAATGATCCGTCACCAACCACAATAAACCCTAAAACAGCTACAAATACCAGGTCTACCACTGTCCTTACAGCAGACCGAAACCATAGGATTGCGAAAAAGACCCAAAAAAAAATGCGAAGCCAAACAACAACAAAGAAGCAAAGCAGGGGAAGAGGGGAAAAAAAAAGAATCGCTGCCCAAGCGAGGATTTCGTTTTAATGCAGGGGAGATTATAGCAATGCTATTAGATCTCATTCTTTCACGAATTCAAATATCCAAATTAATTTGTTGCCTCCATAATGATGACACATCTGGGGCACGGGACCCCTATATAGTCATTACAGAATTGATGAACATTCGTTCACACTATTGATTAATTTATGCACCATATTTTTTTGGTTTTGTCCTCATTCAAATTTTTTTTGCATTTGTTAGTTTTACGACAAACTTTTTTATGATGTGGAAGGATGAGAGGGACCCGAAAAATAAAAAAATTATGACTTTTACATAAGTATTTTGAAAAATATCCAAATAAAAGCTCGAAAAGTCAGTTTTTGGATTTTTTCTTGGATTTTTTTCAAAATACTTATGTAAAAGTCATAATTTTTTACTTTTTCGGTTCCTCTCATCCTTACTCACCCATATCACAAAAAAGTAAGTCATAAAACTAACAAACGCAAAAAAAAAAAAATTGAATAAAAACAAAACCAAAAAATTATTCTGCATAAGTTAATCACTAGGGTAAACACCCAGGGTTCCCAAGCTTTTAGAGATTCCTTAATTAGCCAAAATATTTGCGCGCAACACGAAAAACATGTTTGAGCATCGCTGATGGAAATCTCTGCAATATGAAATCAAACTCTTCATCGGGTGGCTAGCAATACAATTCTCTTGAAATACTATTAGCTAAACAACTTCCACATCTAAATTCGAGATTTTTAACTCCTCCGCTAGTCGTAAAAAAATCCCTTGGACCCCATAATTCTGATGCAAGAACTGATGCAGCTCCAATGTTGCGTTGAAATCCCTTTATAAACTGGCCAGTCCAGTCACGAATAATTCCTCCAGCTGCAGCTTTACCCGTGTATACCTCCAATAGCACCATCAGTACTGTTTAACATGAACCTCTCTGGATTAGGAGGGCTCCAACCCACTCTAATTTGCGTAGATTAAATAACCTGCCGATAATAGGACCTGTGTTTGGCTTATTGGGCTCTCGAAATAATTTTGATTAATCCAGAAGGACCAACGCGCAAAGGAAACATGAATGACCAAGGAACCCCAGAAGTGATGTTGGATTTACAATTAATTAGATCAGAGCCAAAAGGAGAATGAATCATGAGTGGTGAAAAATTGGGAATAGTATCTGGAACAGAGAGGGAATGCCAAATATTGATGGCTTTCGGACAACCTCACAAAAACATGGTAAGCATTTTAGGTCACGCGACTCACGCCAGGACAAAGGTGGCAGGTATCATCAGTGATGATATGTCTGAGGAAAAATTTATACTTAGTCGCCAAATGTTCTTGTGCAGCGAGCCAAATAAAATTGGAGATCCTGGGATTAGAGTGAACATTTCCAAATCCAATTCTAATTCCAATCAGTAAAAGGGTACTGATATCTTTGGCGCACAAACGGTACGCAGACTTACTAGCTAGAAAACAAGCCATTGGAATTGAAGAGTTCCAGACTGTTACGTCTGGTTGATCATCGATCCATTGGAGAGTATCACCAGACATCCCTGACGGACCACGGTCAAGGCAGATGCAATGACATTCAGAGGTCTTTCAACATGGTAACGAAGGGGGTCAATACCTAACCAATTATCAAACCAGAAGCAAGTGTTCCTACTCCCTCTAACGAAAATCCGAACAACCTACCGATATAAATCAAAACCTTTTTCTGAGGCTACTCGCACCAAACAAAAGAAGGTCTATGTCTAGTGCTGGTGAACTCACCATAATTATCCTTGAGAACCTTAGCCCACAAGGAATCGTTCTCTCTATCCACTCTCCAATTCAGCTTGGCAAGGGCTATCTTATTCGCAAAACCAGCTGGCCAAATCCCTAACCCTCCCAAGTTTTTAGGTTTTGCCACTTTATCCAAACCCGCGACATGGAGTTTTTTCTTATCCGGAGTGAAACCCCAAATGAAATCACGGTTGATCTTGTCCAATCTGTTTTATTGGTAATGGATTTCGGAAGAGCATTTTAGAATGGGCAATGTAGGAGGGAATCTCTCCATTTGACACTCTTGATGAGAGTACTACGTCGACTACTTACGGATAAGCACTTTTCTTTCGAATAAGAACTGCAACAATATTATCCAAGTACCATTTCATATATTCTTTGGGCTTGGGATGGGACACCCACGGGGAGAGTCTAAGAGAGAAAAGAGGAAGAAAAAACCTGCAATACAAAGCGTGATAAATTGTTAAACTTTGAACCTTCAAGGTACATAGGTTTGGAACTTGGAGGTGGAAAATGATAGGAAGGGAAAATAATAATATAGAGCAAAATAAGAGGAAAAGTTAAGGTAAAATTGGAGCAAAAATTAAACTTGTGTTTTTTACTTTCCCTTCTTTTTCTCTAGAAACCAAAGAATGAGATATAAAATTTTTAAATTTTTTCTTTCTTTTTCATTTTTTTCCCCTCGAGTGCCAAACTGACCCTTAATTTGTGATACAAATTAGTGTTAATTCAGGGTTGAGGAAGTCAAATGTAACTAGACCTAACATTTTCGAGCCGTGGTAATTCTTTTTCTGGAAAAAAACTTGAAGCCTATTTGGAACTTATGGAAAGAAAAGAAAGTGCGAGAAAAATGTGAAGAAACATAAGGGAAAATATACTATGCTTATAACTATGTTTTCTTATTTTCTACTTCCTCCATCCGTGTTTGTTACTGTAATTCACAAACATGTTTTTTTTAAGTTTCACAAAGAATATCCATGTAGTCACATCAATGTGCAAAATAAAGTGAGTTTCTTTTCTTGCCCTTCTTTTTTTGTAGTTACATCAATATTTAAAACCTCACTTTGAGCTAAATTTTTTATTGAAAGGCAAAAAAATTATTATCTTACATAAGCAACATTATTTTTCCATCTTAATAAAATGAAATTCCCAAAATGAACCAACAAGAGGGAGGGAGTAGTTACTTTCTTTCCAAACCAAATAAAGGGAGGATTTATTTATTTTTAATTTTCATTTCTTTTTAACATGTTCCAAATAAGAGGGAAAAAAATTTACGGAGCTTTCAGTAAATAAAATTTACGGAGCATAATCTCGTCCGTTCAAAATGTTTTGAACAATTTGAATTGAAAACGAATTATTATCGATCAAAATTTAAAAACAAATATCATATTGTTGAAACCGACGGGTGAGATCGCCCAGCTAGACTTAATTCACAGAGACCGACGGGTGTGATCACGCAGCTAGACTTAATTCACGGAGGAGCCATTCTCTCCAAACAAAGCCGGAAGAAAGAACTTCGCAGTAGTTGAGAGAGAGAGAGAGAGAGAGAGAGAGAGAGAGAGAGAGAGTAGTGTTCGGAACAAAGATGGGGCTGGTTTGGAAAGCGTCATCAGGCTCAGGCGATGCCAGCGGCAACAGCAGCGAGAAGCTATCAAGTTCCAGCAGCTCCGCCCAACAAGGCGGTGGCGTTAGGCGGTTCCCAACGGCGGCGCAACCGGAGATAATGAGAGCAGCCGAGAAGGACGACCAGTACGCCTCCTTCGTCTACGACGCCTGTCGCGACGCCTTTCGCCACTTATTCGGTCTCCTCCTACTCCTCCTTTATTATCTAGGGCTTCAATTTTTTCCTCATTATTTCTATCCATCTGTTTTGTTTTGTTTTTGTTTCTTCAAATGAATTAGACTCAGTTGTATTATTATTTTCCCATTTCAGGTACTCGAGTTGCTGTTGCGTATCAGAGTGAGGTTTGTTTTTCTCCGAACAAATAGACAGTAATTTCCAGCAAAAGGCTTGGGTAGTGTACTAGTGTGAAATATTAGAGATTTATGTTGTTTGAATGTTAACATCAGTTATTTAGGGGAGTAGACAAGTAGCGCTGGTAATCGAACCAACCTGCTCAAGCTCGACTCTTGTTAGGTTCGTTGAGGAGCTTTGTTGTAATGTATAAGAAACCCAGCTCACGAGGTTTTGAAGTTAGTTGAGTTTTCGAGCAAAACTTCAACCAAGTTAGTAATTCACTCGATAAGTTTATATTCCGGATAAAAAAAATTTAAGAAAAATCAAGATGCTTGAGCCCAGTTCATGATAGGCCCAATACAAGCTCGTTGGAGTTGAGTCAAATGTTAAATGAGTAAAAGCTTTAAACAGGGTTTTTGAATCTCGTTAAGTTTTTAAGCCATGCTTGAAAAACTCACTACTCAACACAGTCGATACATATGCATCCCTATAGAGTTGTATCCATACGAATCTGGGGCAATTTGTCTCTCCACCACTGGATGTGGGGTTGTCATAGTTTATCAGCATAATAAAATAGTAAGAATCCGCTATTGGGTAGGCACTACTAGCAGCAAGATAAGTTGTCTTTGCTCCGGGAAATTTAACTTGTTCAAGATGGATTGCAGTCAAATATTCTGTTTCATTGACTTATGAATCTCTGTCCAGGGAATATTTCTGTGCCCAACCTGTAAAAGGAGATTCAGATTGCCAAGGTTGTTAATTGAGCATTCATGGTCACTAATCGAGCTCCGAAATTACACCACTAATGCCATTGTGGATTGTGAATATATCGTTACATATAGATTTGGGCCATCAGCTGCTAGAACATGTTATTTGACTTAGTAATTCTTGATTTCTCTGTTAGATGACGTGCGCTAAATTTGGTTTGGACTACAGTTGTTTTTGTGTTATTCTCCTGAAGCAGAAGTTGATTGTTTTCTTGAGTAGTATCCAATGGCAAATAAGTCAATGTGGAGAATCAAAAGATAGGGGTGTGCTGAATTTGATTTATTTAATACAGAGAAAAGAAATGAGAAATGTTAAAAGTATAGTAGACAGCAAAGACACGACACTTTCATGTTATTTCATCAGTCGGAAACTTAAGGTTCATGTGCTAAACCATCGATGCCATATGCTATTGACATTTGTCTCTTCCTTTATGATTTTCTGGCTGATTTTCTCTAATGTTAGAAAGTTAGAAACTGTAGTGGATATCAATTCTTAAACTTTATGTCTTATTCTTTCCAGACAAAACTTCTGGGCCAAATGCTATATTATGTACTTACAACTGGTTCAGGCAGCAAACACTTGGAGAAGAATATTGTGATATCATTCAGGTTATAGTCTTTTTCCTTTGTCATTCCTTAACTGGATTTTCAAGTAAACTACTTACTGTTGCTTGGCTTTTACTAGATGATCTAGCTGTGGAGGTTATGTAGGATAATGTCTAAGGAAATGTGGTGTTCAGACTGTTCAGTTATGTTCAGGAAAATATTGTCATATACTAATAACCGTTATCATCTGTAGCCGCAAACTTGCTTTAGTTTGCTTTCTATCTCTAGTCTCTAGTTTACATCATTTTGACCTGATTATGATTTTTCTGTTGGTAGTGTCACGGAAATTTCTACTGAACTTTTGATCTTATATTGGTGATTGATAACAGAAAACTGTACCGGTCGTGTCTATTGTTTGATTGTACAGGTTGCTGGACCATATGGACTTCCTCCAACACCTGCCAGACGTGCTTTGTTCATGGTTTACCAGACTGCAGTTCCTTACATAGCTGAAAGAATTAGGTTAATTTATTCTTTTCTTGCTTAACATCTTTTTAAGTTCTTACTGTTTTCCATTGAAGTAGCTGTCCCCCATGTCTGGTTTAACAATTTTAGTATCCATCTCATACACAGTTCTAGAGTTGCTTCCCGTGGCATTACCCTCTCGGATTCACTATCTGATGATCTATATGGTGACAATGTTTCCGAGAGAAATCAAGATCAATCACCTACAGTAGCTGAACTCACATCTTCCTCTGCTTCAGAAGCACCTGTTTCAGCTTTGTCTAGATGGAAACTAAAAATTAATGGATTATGGCTATATGCAGCTCAGACATGGCCCTCGGTAACTCCTTTTTTTTTTTACACGTTTTTCACTTTACCCTTAGAATTTCTTTTTTGGAACGATTTTACTCTTGTAGTCGGAATTGAAATTGTATGCATGTATTCGTGGAATACACGACAATGTTCTGAAAACTAGACCAGTGAGTGAACTGGGAAGTGACCGGAGGGCAGGTCAC
>BPLS01030747.1:96729-128570 GCA_019656275.1 Rhododendron kiyosumense | reverse complement strand
CTGTTCAATCCCGGGTCAACCAAAATCGTACTCTGACTTAATAAATGTATATACTGTTCAATCCCGGGTCAACCAAAATCGTACTCTGACTTAATAAATGTATATACTATATACTACTACTGGATTTATGGAAGTAACTTAAATATTTTTCACATGGTAGATAATATCTTTAAGCATCAATGAAGTTCTATAAAGTATACCCCTACTTAAGTTATGTTTTCCGTTGTATTTTTCTGCGAAAGAGAGTTGCAATGAACATTTAGATATTGCTGGTAATATGATAAGGAGTATCTTGTAAGTGTTGGCCATGTTTGTTAAGAGAGGTATGGAGTTATATATGATCTGGTATCCCAATATGTAATGTACATATGTGTCATGTTTGAAGAAGGATCATCCAAAGGAAGAGTGAAAGATTCCTAGAAATGGTAGTTCACAATCCATGGGTGGGAAACAAAAGCAGTAGCTTTTGCGTCCTCTCTTAAAGCCTCGTTTGTTTTAGTCTTGTGCAAGCAATAGTAGCGAGCATCAGCATTGCTTCAGTCCACATTAATGTTTAAACGGGCTGGGTTTACGCAGCTGCAATTGGTTCATCTGGATCCCAGTTTGACCCTTATTTTGAGGCAGTTTGGGTAAAGTAGCCTGGTTCTCTTAAACAAAGAGTTTGACATAACCGGAATAGAGACTGGTTGGTTGGTCTACTGGTTGAACATGCCTGTCCGCTCCAGACATAAGAACATTCTTACACGGTTTAAATCTTTGTTTCCTTTTCAAGACATATGTGTAATACATTACTGAGTGGATGCCTTTCTTTAAGGTTCAGTTTCTGTGCCCTCCCTCCCTGCACGCTAAGCTTAGGTTATTTCCTGCTCTCTGGTTTTTTCGTTTTATTTTTTTCCTTTACGCAACAGAATACTTTTTACCTTTCAGACTATGTGGTAATATATGTTGTATGGTTTCGCTTGCTAACTTTTAAATGGTGAGGAAAATTCAGATTCTTCCCTTGGCTCGTGAATTTTTGCCAGTGGTTCTTCACACCAACCTTATGTTCTTCTACTTTGAAGGTGATCCCTACGGTTTACAAAATGGATATTTAGTTGCAGTGAAAACATTGATATTGAACTTTGGAGGATAATTGGTTGTGCAATGTATCATTGTTCTGCAGGCCTGTATTATCACATATCAAAACGTGCAGCGGGCATTCGTTACTTGTTCATTGGCAAACAAGTGAACCAAAGACCAAGGTAGTTTATTTCAAAGGGATCGTACATGTAGTTTCACAGAGACAATTTTCAAGAGAAAATTTTGTGTCATAATGGTCCATGAAGATTTACTTTTTGGTTTGATTAGGACGCTTATCAAAGAATGATCACTGGTCCATAAAGACTATCTTCTTGGTTGGATATTCTTGTGTGTATATAAAATGGCTTGTTGACTTCATCCAACGTTTGATCTTTAGATACTTGTCAAATAATGATCCATGAATACGGACTTCTTGCGTTGACTTTTTCAGAATGTATAAAAAGATCTGTCAACTTTGTCACATGACCCTGATATTTGACAAAGTGCATAAGATGCTAGGCTTTTGTGACAACGTGCAAGCAAATGTACCCTTATAAGTGACTACCCCATCTTGCACCTGGAGACGCAAGCATCCAAACAGATTGCGAACAAATGTAAAGAAAAGACGCATAATGTAAGCGGGGAACAAATGCAAATAGAGAGACTTGAAGCCAAGACCTCTCCCAAAGCTCTGAGACCATGTTAAGTTATCAATAGTCCCAAAAGCTTAGGAAATGGTCCCAACGATGTACATCAAGCTATCTAACACGCTATCATACTACTACCCATTTCAAGTACTGAGTGTTTGTTCCATTGATGTTTTTAGGACATACCAAGCACTAATTGAACATGTAATTCAGGTTTTGAGTTAAAGATGATCAATTTAGCTGATAATATGACCAGTTTGTGTTTTTAATTTTGTGCCATAATGGCATAATCATACCCTGGATTCCAACATTGTGTTCATCATGTTTCATGATTTATTGAGCAGATGTTTAAAATCAATTGTGCTGTGCTGCAGATACCAAATATTGGGGGTCTATCTTTTCATTCAACTCTGCATCATTGCTGCTGAATGCCTACGACGTACCAATTTATCTTCCATTGCTAGTTCAGTTCACCAAACATCCCTAGGGACATACCAGGCTTCAGCAGGTTCTGATTCTCAAACTGTAGCTCTCAAAGAGATATTCTTCGAATTCACCTTCTCACACATTATCATATCCCAACTCAACTATGACTATTTTTTTCCTTTGGTCATGAGTTTTTGTAGGGCGAGGCATACCAGTTTTAAACGAAGGTGGCAATTTGGTAACTGGGGACTCTGATATGAGAAGTTGGGTCTCTGATTCCAAACCAACTTCAGAGGTGATTTTCCAGTTTGATCAAGGAATTGCTATTCCCTTTTTGTGACTGTTATTTTAGTATCACTAAATCTTCAGGGGTTTTTATCACCTTTTTTGTTTTTCAACTTTTATAAATATTTTTTATCGCCACAAAACCCCTGTGTAGGTTATATCACAAAGCTATTGGGGATAATGGATACAAAGATAGGACACATTGCGACAACGAAATTCATTTAATCTGCCATTCCTCCTTCCCCAGGGCCATGTCTATGGTGGTGCTTTTCAGAAGCCTCTATTTTTGTAAAGGGATCTAATGGATGGTGTTCTTTCATAAATGTATGTCTTCGCTATAGCCAATGGAGAAATCATATGAACCCACCTTGGAGCACATGTTTCTTCTTTATCTAACTAACTGAAAAATCAGACCCACTGTGGAGCACATAGATGATCTTCATCTAGATTTGGAAACTATTTGTAATTTTGCGATCCAGTAAATCCCAAAATAGAATTACCATATAGGCTTACTTCTAATAATCGAACTGTTAGATTAAAGCTGATCAGTACATAGAATTACCACCATTGGTATTGGGTGAATTCTGGTCACTCCTATTCTACTCTTTTTTCTTATGGGCTTCTTGTGTAATGATCGCATTTGTATAACCCAATCAAATAGTAAGGTTCCATGTGCCCCATATAGGCACACTTCACATGCTTGTCGGGGTATGCTTGTCGATCTTAATTCCCAGTGATGAGTTATTTCGGGAAAATATTTAGAGAGATGAATATCTATCATGTGCAGCAATTCAAACTGGTTTACAACCTATTAACTCCATTGCTGAACGATATTTTTGCTTAGTCTCATGCAACAAGCGGAGTCGGCAAATGTACGCTTTGCCTTAGCAATCGCCAATACCCAACAGCCACACCTTGTGGTCATGTATTTTGCTGGTACTGTCTTTTAACCCCTTCAGTTTCTTCTCTTGTACAAAATCTCTCTCTCTCTCTCTCTCTCTCTCTCTCTCTCTCTCTCCTGATTTATTGTTCTTTTTTGGTAGGAATTGTATTATGGAGTGGTGCAATGAAAAACCTGAATGCCCTCTGTGCCGTTCTCCTCTAACTCATTCAAGTCTGGTTTGTTTATATCATTCAGATTTCTAGTACTTGATCGTGTTGGATTTGACCCAATGAACACAAAGGAAAATGGAAGTTTTGTATTTGTTGGTTGTCCCCTACTTTTTAACATGCAAGGACATTCATAGAAATAGCCTTAGGCATAACAATGAAGAGCTTGTTCGGTGGTGGGTTTTTTTGTTTTTTTTTTGTTTTTCCTCTGATGGGTTGAGCAAAGCAGGTGTTGTTCCAGAAATTGGGTTCAAGATCATTGTATACCATGGTGAGCCTAGTCTTCAACTATATATACTTGTACATATTTCTTCTATGGAAAAACGCAACTATCCGTTAGGTTCCTGTGCAGATTTAATCAACAATGGAGGTTGTCAAACTAGCTGAATCCTGGTGATTTCTCACTTGAATTCAGAATTAGCAACTGCTAACCGCAACACTGCTGGTGGGTGGTTCGGATTTACTGATTCAATCTCTCCACAAAAGTTGGAATGTTATTCACTCGAACAGATTCAGTGGATGTAGACGAGGGTTTGTGGGAATGATTCAAAATTGGGGCATTAAGTTTACAAAAAGTCTAGAAACAAAACACCGAACACAACTGCATCAAGAACCATTTGATGCACGTAGACCCATGTGCATCGAACGGTTTTGTCCGGAGTTGTGTGTTTACTTTGTAGCATTGCTCTTAAGTTTAACCAAAAGTGGGTTGCTTTCCCTTTTTCCTCTTGGCTTGTACTTGCGAACTGATCAGTCAGTTGAAAGCACCGGATCAGATATAGTAGTTGTTGGGTCGTCTGCTTTTATCAACAAATTGGTACACCAGACTCTTACCTGGTCACTCTTGCACACTCCTAACTTGGGGGTCAAAGAGATTTTTAATTAGGTAAAGTTGGAGATTGATTATTTTTCTCCTTCTGTATGTGTCGGATGTATTCGTTCAATTTGTTCATAATTTCGAGCATCGGTCTATTGTATATGTGGTCCTCTCAATTATGGATGAATATATGGTTTGAGTATCTTCTAATTCTCTAGGCAAAACGCTCTAGTGAACCTTCGTAATTCATTCGACACGTGATTTTCTAGATGTTCTAGATGACTTGTACCAATTACAGTGCTCTTCCTTGAGTTGAGTTCTGACTTTTGTGGCTTAGGCTTTACTTGTATACTAGTTGTCAATGTGGCGTTCGATCTTCTTGTACAGATGACAACCAAGTTAAAAGAAATTCATAATCCCTAATTGGGAAAAAAATAGAATATTACTTTAACTGGTTTTCAGTATTTTTAATGATGCTCAAAATTATGAACAAAATGAACACATACACCCGTGTATTGCACTCGCATTTACAAGTACAAATAGAAAAGACAAAAGAGGCTTTCTCAATGCACATTTCAAATTTCAGCAACATTGTTTCTTAAACAATATAATAAATAACTGGCCTGTACTTCAGACTCTGTAATCCAGAATTGATCCTTTGTCAACTAATTCAAGATTCCCCTTGTGTAAACTAAAACTATAATACATAATTACACAACTATTTAGTCTCGAATTCGAGACTAGGAACAAAAAGATATGGTGAAAAAAAAATTGCCTACTGAGATTGAGGATTTTGAATTTACAGTTGACGCGCCATCGATAAATTGTTAGTTGCAGCACCAGGGAAACATGTTCCCTTAGAAAGTGGGATTTTGTAATTGCGAGAGTGAGAATTCAAACGCATGCATTTAACACGTCTCCTGAGGTAGTGGGGTTTGATTTCCAAGCTTTTCCCTTCATCCTACTTTTAAATTAACTTCTAATCATTTACGTGGGTTATTTTCGAAGATCTTAACATTCTTTTCAAAGAGCACTAATATTGTGGGACAATCCAAGATGGAATTGAGTACAAACAAGGAACAACATGAGACGAAGGGAGTAGACTTTTAAGAAAGCAAAGCACTATGCACTAACAACAAAGTAAGATTCCAAACAACCTGATTGAATACAAGCAGTACCATCTGTTTCAGAGAGTTTTTTTTTTAAATTTTTTTGGGTTTCGCTGGAGTAAGAAAATTCATTGCAACGAACCTTGGGAATAAGAGTGTCATCACTCTGAAAAGGTTCACAAAATAACCATAACACTAATGCATAATTGCAATCCCTCCAATGTCTAACAAGTAATACGGAAAACACGGAGAATGCATACTGTCTACATCTTTTGTTTTATACTGCTATTAAACCAAGCGAGGAGCACAAAAAATTAGAGGAGGAAAAGTCCACCAAAAAAGAAAGAGAAAAGGTAGAAACTAATACTCACTTTCCAAGCACAACCACACAACCTCCGGTCATGTACTCACAACAATGGTCTCCAGTACCTTCCACTACAGCTTGGGCAAGAGAGTTTCTCACAGCAAAACGTTCCCCAGCTTTCCCTCTTACAAAGACTTGACCACCTGTGCACCATATAAACAGGTGTTCCCCACTACCCACAATAGTGGCTTCCTCAGGGCAAAACCAGTATTCTCTACAGGAGATATGATCAATTCCCCTCCAGCCATACCCTAGAAATCAGCTGCTAGCGTCAGACATCATAAAATCAATAGAAAGCTAGGGAAAAGGCAATTAATGCTCAAACATTTGGCTTATGAACTGCTTTAGATTAAGTGGTTACTTGCGGACATTTTCCCCTTCCCCATATAAAGCAATGAGGCCTAACCGCCAACTCCATGTGCTTCACAATTCATTACTCGTGCTTCTTGTGGGCCGGACTGACCACCACGCCCGGATCCAAACAGGCCCATTCAGATGAAGAGGCCTGGCGACCCAGCTAAGCCCAATCGATCGGATGGGCCATTCAACCCATAGCATCTCGGGCGGGGCAAAGGGTTGGGTAATGACATTGCATTATATGTGTTTACGGTGCCAAGCCACGTCGGTGCAAGGTAGCACGGCTGACAGCTCTGTCACGTGGCACCTGCCTACGTGGCGTTTGGCAATCTTCATGCAGGATGTCAAACCACGAACTTCCCATTAGATGTATCGGAATAGCACATATTGATGGCTTAAAACTTCCAGGTAACTAGTTATAACTTATACAAGATGTTGGACACGGGCTATTTAAGTCAAAGTTCCTTTAATGCTTCAATATGTACCCTCTAATCTTTGAATTTCAGGGCAATTCTTCTTATCTACTATAAAATATACTAACTGATTTCATCCCCTTTTGATGCAATGGCGAACGTTCCTCTTTTGTTGCAAAAGATTTTCATCATCCTGGTAGTCAACATCTCTTTCTAATGAAATCTTACTGATTGCAGATATGTTAATGATGGGAAACCATTCTGGCAATATTCAGTTAGTTCTTCTACTGGCTGTTCCGACACTCAATACTTTGAAGAATTGTACGATTATTATATGATATTTGAGTTGCAGCTACGGATCGAATTAGGGTTGGATTCTAAGCTAATGTTTCATTTTATTTTCCTATCTAAAGGTGTGGCACCTCTGTGATACGGATGCTGAAGAAGTATTCAAGGCTCTCAGGACTTCAGGCGTAAAGTTGCTGTTGTGTCAAACTTTGACACTAGACTAAGACCTCTCCTGCGGGCTCTCAATTGTGACCACTGGTTTGATGTTGTGGCAGTGTTGGCTGAAGTAAGCATCAATCTCGTTTATTTGTTGTTGCTTCGTTACCGAAAGTTTTTATTTATTTTTTCCTATCATTCTTCCTCTTTTGGTGGAAATTCAACCTCTCCCTCCATCTCTCAAATAGGTTGAAGCAGAGAAGCCAAATCCCACTATATTTCTTAAAGCTTGTGAATTGTTGGGTGTAAAACCTGAGGATGCTGTTCACCTGGGAGATGCAGGTTGTGATGCATGGCTTTGTGCTTTGTTGCTCCTGGTTTCATCGATATCTTTCAGTTGGACTTAATCTGCTAGAGGGAAAACGGAGAACTCTTTTTCGTTTACCAGTCGTTCCCAATACCTTGAAAGATACTGCATGTAAAACAATTTAATTCAAACACTGATCACCATAGTAGAAGGCGCATTAGCCCCGCAAGGGTGACCACTTAAAAGTACTGAAATTGCTGTGAGCACCATGATAGGGACCATTCGCATGCTAGACCTTGCTGCGGAGTACGATCTTGCAAAAAAGTTAGTTTGGTTGGCAATCGATAACTACATCTACAGTTCACCTTTATGGAATACAAAATAGATGGGTAGAAGTTTGAATATCACATTTGCCATCAATTTTGTCCTACACAAGTTGAAAATATCGATATATGTATCGATGTTTGATGGAAGCTAATTTTTGTTTAGGAACTTACTACTCCCCGAGGCTTAGAATATGAATGGTTCAGATTAATGTTGCCCACAATTAAACTGGAGGATTGGGTGTCCTTTACATGTCGCATCATGGATTTTTTTCACCAAATTGTCGGTTTAGGATGTACTTGTCGTGTTTGTGACGGTGCTTCTTAAGGGATGAACTAATCATTTTTGATGATGCAGGTTGCTCAGAGGATAGGAGTCCAGGTCTGAATAAGGATTATTCCTTCCCTTGAAATAACCTGAGCGGGAATTCCATTCTGTTGTTCATATTCTCTTTGTAATCAGTATGATAAAAATTAGGCCTTGTTTGGTTGTCTATTTTCATTTCCAAACAGAGAGAATGACTTTCAAAAATTTTGAAAATTGGAGAAGTAGCAAAACTGAGCTTTCACTAATTTTCAAAAGACATAAACCGGATGCCACTTTTCCCCGCGTGCGGTGAGTGAAATGGGTTCATCTTTCTTATATACCATCGACTTTCACCTAAAATTAAATTTGGTCATTCACCTTTCAATTTGAACAATAAATACTTCGACTTTTCAATTAGTTGCAATGTCAACCTTTAGATGGATGCCATTAAGTTTTTTGGACAGAAAAATAACATGTACCCAAAAACTTGGTCCTTCACCTTTCATTGTTGCCCATTCCCCTCAAAAGGGGTCATGTGTTGGGCACATGTTCTTTTTCCTTCCAAAAACTTATCTTGTAAGATGGATAATCGTAGCACAGTGGCAAAGTGTTAAATTAAGATTAGAACACCTTAAGAAGGATCACTCACCTATTTTACAACATCGAACGAATAAATATTGTTACAATGTTCTAAATAAGGCTCAATATTTTTCCATGCTTACCAACACTAATGATGCACAATTTTTATAGCAGCTACAACGAAAATATTAGTACAAGTAAGAAAGAAAGAAAAGTTCAAACTGGAAATCCTGAAAGACAAAAAAACAAAAGACAATGAAGTATGAAAGCACCATCATTATTTGAACCATCAATTTTTTGAAGCTTCACTATCGTGTCATCACCACCATTAGCTTCTTATTGTCTTTTCCTCCTCCTTAAACCTAAAAAATTACACAAACAAAGATTAATGTCAAGAGAAATTAATTACAGAGGTATTGTATGGAAAACTAGAATGCTTGAAGAATTTACTCTCTTAATCCTCCTCGTCCTCATCCAGATTGAGGTGCTTTTCCTTTCTCCTCCTTTCCCCTCTTCTGAAAAGAACAAATAACTTTCTGATAAGCATACAGTAGCTCAGTGAATCTTCACTACATCAAATCCACTGACTTTAAGAAAGCAACATTGGATTACTTCTTTTACAACTAATTCTCAGTCTGCGACTGAATAGTGTAAAGTTTGTTAGCACTTACTTAGGATTTGGTTCAAGCGTGTTCAATATGCACGAGTTTGTTTGTTTCTTATAGTGAAGGCCTCTATAACCAAATGTAATCGCAAAACTGAGATTGATGAAACGAATTGATTGAGTTCAAGAATCTCTTTACTTTCTTAGATGAGCTTGTACGCAGGAGCCAAAGATTTAATTAGTTGACGACGCATTAAACACATCACACACTACGCATATTAACAGAAGTCTCTTATATGTTTTCTCGTGGTAAATAAAAATGGAAAAGATTGGTGGGCTGAACCTTACCCCAAAAAAAAAAAAGATTGGTGGGCTGAATTGTTATAAAAATGGTAAAGATTGGTGGGCTGAACCTTGCCCCAAAAAAAAAAAGATTGGTGGGCTGAAATAACAATTCGTAGCTAGGCCTAACATTACTATAGTTAGGAGTGGAGGAATCAGGAAAATCTGTTGAAACTGTGGCTCCGTTTGTTTCGATGTAAAATGTTTTTTTAGAAAATAAACTTCAAACTTTTATTTTTCAGTATTTAGTTGACACTTGAAAATATTTTAGGAAATCAACAAAATAATGTAGAGAGGGAGATGAGGAGTTTAAACAGTGGAGAGGTATGAGATTATTGAAATTGAACGTGGGTCAGGATTGACGATCGAGAAAACTAAGCAGTGAGAATTGCAGTACAAGACAGTGGGTTCATTTCGAAAAATAACTTACGGAAGATTTAAGTGTAAGTCATTTTCATCCAATTGATGAAAAATGTTTTACATGTAAAATATTTTCCTCATTTTTTACACAACCAAACATCAGAAAATAGATAAAACATTTTACCGAAAAATATTTTACGTCCAAACAAACGGAGCCTGTAAAATTAGTGATAACATGTAAGAGCATCCGTAGTGGAATAATCAAAAGTGGATAATCAAAAATTGCCACATCATCTTTTGGTTTTCCATTTAAGGGGTTGCTAAAGTCAGCAATGTAGAGGTCCACAATGGTACAATAAAAATTGAATAACCAAAACTTGTCACATCACCTTTTTAACTTATAAAAATCTAGAAATTGTGACATAGAAACAATTTTTTTAAAATAGTTTTCAAACTAATAAAATAGGTTATTAGAAAAAGAGAAAATAGTTTTTTGAAAACTTTGATTTAAAAAAACTGTTTTCGGGAAAAAGTTTTTAAAAAAAAACAGTTTTTGAATGGAAAAAGTTATTTTTTTTAAAAGAACAGTTTTTGAAAAAAAAAAGTTTTAATAAAAAAACTGTTTCGAAATAAAACTGTTTAAAAAAATTTGGGAAAAACAGTTTTAATAAAATAACATGTAAAAAACTGTTTTTGCAAAAAAAATAAAAACTGTTTTTAAAAGTATTTTTGTTATAAACATGTTGAAAAAGGAAGATCAAAGAAGGTTTTTGTGTAATGATGGTGTACTTGATTGAGGAAATATGAAGATAATTAAATTTGATTATTGGCAAAAGATTGGTAATTTTGATTATTCAAGGACTAAAATTTGATGAGTTGCTAAGATATTTCTAAGTTTGGTTATTCCAGTGTGAGCTCTTTTTGAGCAAATGTTGTACATGTTGATCTTATAAACCTTTTTGTTTTGATTATTAACTTATTTTTTATTTTCTAAAAAGCAAGTGTAGTTAGCCGGTTAAGTGTTATGTATCAATAGGGTTTTCCCACATAATCTCCCATTGGTCTTGTTATCGTTAATTTTGGTCGTCCTTTCTTTCTTCTTAAAGCTGAAAAATTAAAGAACCAAGCATAGGAAAGAAAATATTATTTGCCAATTAACTAATTTAGTAAAATTTTTAGAAAACAATAATGCATGTAGAACTTACTTCCTCTTGATCCTCCTCATCCTCATCCTCATCCTTGTCCACATCCAAATCCACTTCCTCGTCCACGTCCTCGTCTCTCTGATTCTTGAAAACATACTTTGTTCGGTTCCCCTTTTAACTTTAGTTTTAGTTTTATTTCCAATCATTACCCTACTTCTTTCACCAATCATTACCTATTTTTCTAATTATTACTTTCTCATCTCTCTCTATCTCTCTCCAATCATTACCCCTATTTTCAATCATTACTCTATTTCTCTCTCCACCCACTACCAAAACTAAACTAAACTAAACTACACTCTCAACCAAACACTGATAACTTCGTAGATGAGCTTGTGATTGATAGTTAATGAATTGAGGAAATAAATACGCACATCACACACGTCATACATACATAAATCTGCAACCAATGTTGGGAATTGGGCCACATGGCTGAAAGAAGCTAGCCACACCACCAATATATTTACGAAACAAAACTCTATGAGTAATTAAAGCCCCTTTGTATCAAACAATAGCAATAATAGACGATATAGAATAAAACCAAACACGGAAAGAAAATTATTAACCGAGTTGTTTATGCCCCCTTAAAAAGCGGCATATAGTACGCCTCTTACGTATGATTTTAGTTTTGTTACGTTTGATTATGCTATTGTTACGTTCGATTATGGTACGTCTTCATTACGTTTCAATTCATAGATATATTTGAGTTTGATTTGGCCATATTCAAACGTAACAATGACCAAACTCAAATGTATCGTAGGCTGAATAGTGACGATTTTTTAAGATCGAAAAAATCAAACGTAACGATGACCATAATCAAATGTAACAAAACCAAAATCAAAGTAAAAGGGGTGTACCTTACGCCCTTTTTAAGGGGGCGTACCGTAGATTTCTCCCATTCTAAAACTTCAAGTTTGACCTATAAAGTGATGATAAAGGGACACAAAGAGGATTTAAACTGAGTCTGCAACCATAAAAATAAAAAATACACATAGGAGAGGAGGGAAAATATGTTTATTTTGAAATACAAAAAATTTCGTCTCCGAACCTGATCAGGTGTGTGGTAGCTTGAGTTGGAAGAGGACGTTGTCCTATCATTTAGCATCCCATTATCAACAGTAGATAATCCCCACTTACCCTCTGATTCTTGGGGCTCCATAAGTACAACAGACCCACTTGTCAACCCAATGACAAACTGGTTGGGCTGCTGCGGATGTGCTTCAACAACTCTGGGGTACATGACTTGGCCTCTGCAACATATTGCAAGGGAGGGTTCAGTGCACGACAGATTGGTACGTAACATTCAAAGTTTGCAATGCTTCCAAAAAGAACCAAGAATAAGTGGAGATAGTTTGATTTTAGAGGTATGCAGTTCAAGGAGCATGTCAATTTATAAACAATGTGTTGAGAGAGAGAGAGAGAGAGAGAGAGCGCAATGGCGGAGCCAATATTTAAAGATGGGTGGTGAAATTAACATAATTTAACCACAAATAAATTCACCCAGTATACTATCTAACATACTTTTAGATATTTATTTTTTTTCTCCACAAAATCAGTGCTAGGCCTATATTCGTAATACTAGAGAAATTCATATTTTACTCACAAATATTGCACAAATACTATATATAGGTACCGCCAAAAAGGTATTGATAGTATATAAATGGAGTGAGAGACTCACCTCAGGATCTCACATATAAACTTGGTCTCTTGTTCCTTTACCTGTTGGTCATAAGCCCATTGGCTGCAAATGGGTCTACAAGATCAAATACAATTCCAACGGGTCTATTGAACGATACAAGGCCCGCCTCGTTGCTAAAGGTTACACTCAAATTGAAGGATCAGAGTTGATTACTTAGAGACTTTCTCTCCCATTGCAAAGCTGACCACTGTGCGATGTCTCTTAGCGGTGGCTGCTTCTCGCAATTAGATCCTCCACCAAATGGATGTTCATGATGCCTTTCTGCAAGGCGATCTTGATGAGGTTGTCTATATGGACCTTCCCTCTAGTCTTCATCGACAGGGGGAGAATATGGTATGTCGGCTCAATAAGTCATTATATGGTTTGAAGCAAGCTTCCCGTAATTGGTTTGCCAAATTTTCTTGTATTATTCAAAAGGCAGGTTTCACTCAATCAAAGGCCGACTATTCTCTATTTACCAAGTCTGAAAGTAACACATTTATTGCAGTACTTATTTATGTGGATGACATTATTGTTACCGGCAATAATGAACAGGCAATCAAGTCTCTCAAAGACTTCCTTTTGCAACAATTTCACGTTAAAGATCTTGGCAATCTCAAATATTTTCTTGGTATTGATGTCTCCCGATCTAAAAAGGGAATTTTCATTTCCCAACGGAAATATGCACTGGATATTCTGAATGATGTGGGATTATTAGGATCTCGTCCTAATTCTTTCCCAATGGAGGCATATTTGAAATTGAATCACGACAATGGCGATCCATTACATGATCCAACCAAATACAGAAGTTGGGAGATTGATATACCTAATAGTAACAAGGCCAAGGCCAGACTTAGTATATTCTGTGTAAATCCTAATTCAATTTATGCAGGATCCTCGGAAACCACATTGGGAAGTTGCTCTAAGAGTTTTACGTTTTATTAAAGGGAATCCTGGTCAAGGATTATTCTTTCCTTCGTTCGATGATCCTACATTAAAAGCTTATTGTGATTCAGATTGGGCGGGTTGTGAGACAACTCGACGTTCAATTACGGGATTCTGTGTATTTCTAGGAAATTCTTTGATTTCTTGGAAATCCAAGAAGCAAACCAATGTGGCTCGTTCTTCCGCTGAAGCCGAATATCGAGCCATGGCTGTAACATGTTTAGAAATTACATGGATACGGCACATTTTGGAAGATCTCAAAGTTCCACAACGCCAACCAACATCCTTATTTTGTGACAACCAGGCAGCTCTCCACATTGCCAAAAATCCTATTTTTCACAAATGCACGAAACATATAGAGATTGATTGCCACATTGTTCGGGAAAAATTGCAAGCTGGAGTAATTGCCCCATCTTATGTTCAGTCAAAATCTCAACTTGCAGACATCTTCACCAAATCTTTGGGAAAAGAACAATTTCAATATTTAAGTGGCAAGTTGGGACTTCATGATATTCACTCTCCAACTTGAGGGGGAGTGTTAAAGGAAAATCCGGTTGATTGGTAGCCTAATTGATTGACTGGAGATCCTTGATTGTAGCATAGGAATATGTTGGGGATGCAGACAACTTTTACCAACAGAGTTCAGTAACAAAGGTCCGTGACCAGCACGGAGAGTTCCACGATAGGCAGGCACGTTGTCAGGCTCGCTGCAGGTAGTGCGCGACAGACAAGCTCGCGGTCGAGATGGGTCGTGGGCCGCGGCCCAAGTTAGTTGGACGGGTCCAGCTATCACTTAGGGTTTGCCTATAAATATTAGTTGTTGTATTCATTATTTCCTGAGCAAGGTTGCACATAGAGAGAGAAAATTTCTAGAGAGAGTTTCTAGTGAGAGAGAGAGTGCAAGAGAAAACTTTTCTCACAGAGGAAGGAGAAGACTTGTAATCTTTCGTTTTCTTTCGTTCATAGTGGACTGGTGTGGCTCCCAGGGACGTAGGCAAGTTGCCGAACCTCGTATATCTGTTTGTTCTGTTTTTCTGTTCCTCTTTCTCTTCCTTTTCTCTAGTTTGTTTTCTGTGACGATAGTATCCCAAGATCCTATGTGTGTTTTGTTTGTTGCGAGTCTGAGCGCGAGGCTCCGATTTCCCAACAGAATATTGTATATTTATTTCCTAGTTTAACTTCTTTCCTAGTTTAGCTTCTCTGTATGTAAATAAGGAGTTTTGTATCTTTGAAAAGGATTAATTCAAGTAATACAATAATATTCTCTCAATATTTCGTTCTCCTAAATTCAACAATAACGTCTGAATGACCGGTACGAGTGTGGTGCCAAACTCTCCGTTCGTCAATGTCATCAAATTGAGGTCCTTGGACATGAGGAAGGTTAGCCCAAACGTTAGAACTTATAGGACCATTTTATTAAAAAGAGATGAATCACGTCTTCCCTAGCATTGTTGCATCTGGGACATAAATCATTCTCCAAAAGACCCCGAGTCACTCTTTGGCGAATAGTAAGCAACTTGCCATGCATACAAATTACAAAGCCACACAAAACTATTCAGTTTGGCAGGAAGTTTACATTCATTTGGTGGCAGGGGTGGGGGTGATAGTCAGCAATGAAATCATAAGCTGTTTTCACCGAGATTCGCCGTTATGCTAATGAGTCCGGCCGGGACGTCATTAACCATGGCAACTTTTGGAATCAGAGTGTTGGTCACATTAGTGATACGGGAAGAATTAAGCAACTGATTAAGTTCGTTCAAGTTCCAAAGGCTTGCTGTCGGTAATAATCCTCGGGCAAGTTTAGATAGACATGCTAGATTATTAAACATAGCTTTCTAATCCCAAGTCCACCCCAATGTTTGGCTCCATAAACCGTGTCCGAAATTACTAGGCACACCGTCTCTTATCCATTTTGTCTCCCAAAATTTAGGTTCAATCTATCAATTTGATCAGTTATTGAAGAGGGCAGGGCTGAGGTTTGCATCGAAATTGAATAATTAGGAATAGTAGATGTTGAACGCTAGGCACGTGGGTTGAGAAACAATGTTAGATTATTGTTGGGAGTGCATTTAGACACGGATAATTTGTTAGTATCCCTACATTTACACAAAATTGAGCATATCTCCCCCCTCTTCATCAATAAGCAGCAAGTGTGGAATCTCCTTCACCGCTTTTTTAACTCGCTTCCTCTGTGACAGTATTCTTCAAACTCCGCCTCAATGCTAAATAAGAAGACCCAAAATTAATCAAAGTTCTATCTTAATTTCTTATCTTTTCTTTATTCTTGTGTAAACAGCGTTAGACATTTCTTTCATATCTCCTTATTTCACAACATAAGTTATTCACGGTTCCGTTTAATCTCACCCGTCTGTTTCGACAATTAATGGTGGAGATTTTTAAATTTTGACCGGTAAGAAATATTTTTTATCGGTCAAAATTAGTTTTCGATCAGAACCGTCCAAAACACTTTTGAATACTCGTAACTGGACTCCGTAAAAACTTATACACAAAACCCTCCATAAATAAATTTTTCTGATCCAATTATATTTGTTATCCCAATGCTTTTTTAAGTCAGAAGTTCAAATTATTCGGTTGACTTAGCAAAGCACGTGAAGGCCGCAATAGATATTCTTGTCTAATTTTCGCGTGCCAACTTTTTTTTGGGTCAACATGGTACGAAATTTTTACTGATAAAAGAGCATAGCAGTAAATCAAAGAATATCATTATTGTTTTATAGAAGATTCAAATAACCAATAAAGAGGTCTAACTTTCCAAGTACGAAAACCAGAACTTCACAAATTCGAAGTTGTCAAAGTTTATTCAACTACATTTGCCAACTATGAATAAAAAGAAATGCATAAATCCTAACCGATCAAGTTCGCAATGAATATCTTCGATGACAACTTTTACTTCCGTAGGGCGAGATCACACATTAATGGTAACTCAATCCAACCGATCTGATCGAGTCACCACTGCCGCTGCCTTGCCTCATCAACGACCATCACTACCACCTTAATTGTAAGTTGTCAACTTTTAGAGTCTCCCTATTTTGAATTGTGTGGGCTTGTCAGTCAAATCAATTTTGAACTCATCTGCCAAGTATTATGGAGTTTTCTGGAACCTAGCTAGTTACGTTGCATATGGGGATAATTTAAGTTCCAAGGGTTTACGTTTGTATTGTTTCGCCTCGATCTCTATCCTTTCTAGTAGAGTATGATAATGTAGTCGAAGGAGAAATCACTTTGATTTATAGACCCGCACGCGCAGCTCTCGTTTAATCTCAGTACGCAATCACTTAACATAGATCTTGATGCGAGATCATATTGCTGAGGTTGTCTTATGGTGAGGATGTTGAGCTTTCATAGAACACAACTATTCAAGAAAAAAGAAGTACGACAACTTGAATAAGAACACAAAAGCGAATGTGAACACACTTCTCAACACAAAAAACAAAATGGTTATCAAACAGTAGCCAAAGTCTTCTATATTGCTGAGAATCATCACTTGCAATAAAGCAATTTTATCATTTCAGCTTGGCGCCCAAATACTAAGATTAGAATACCTTAGGAAGGGTTGCTCACCTATTTTACAACATCGAATGAATTAATACTGTTACTATGTTCTAATTAAGGCTCTATAGTTTTTCACGCTCACCAACACTCATGATGCACAATTTTTATAAATAAAAGAGTATAAGTAAGAACGAAAGAAATCATATGAAAGGCAAAATAAATAAAAGAGTATTAAGCATGAAACACCATCATTATTTGATCACCCGTCAATTTTTTGAACAGTCATTGTTGTGTCATCACCATCATTAGCTCCTTGTTGTCTTTTCCTTCTTCTTAAAGCTAAAAAATTACACAAACAGAGAAAAGAAAAGATTATGGGAAAATCAAAGATATTAATTAACAGAAAATGTCTGGAAAATCAAAGAAATTCTAGAATGCATGTAGAATTTACTCTCTTAATCCTCCTCGTCCTCATTCAGATTGAGGTCCTTTTGCTTAACAAAATTACATTCACATAGATGCATCTAATATACTACTTTATAGTTTATACTAGAAAAGTAGAACACCAAAAAGTGTAGAATCTATCTGGATGCTCACCCAACGGGGCTCGCCCCTTTCGTGCACAAGCAACGATTAGGGCACCACTCCACCCTCCGATTCGTCCAATCGGACTACAGAATTTCTCTCTCCTGAAAGAAAAATAGTAGAGAAAACATCGTAGTTGATATTAACGGAGGAGATGAATAAGGTGTGATAATGGAGGAGGTGAAGGAGAGGTTAGTGTTCATGCAAGGGTACCTTCCTGGAGCAGAGGTCGCGGAGGGTGTCTCCGGTTGTGTTTAGGCTTCGGCCGTTGAGGTTGTCTCCGGCAGCATTCAGGCTTCGGCTGTTGAGGGTAAGTCCCGATTTGAAAGACCTGTAAATTTGCATCGAGATTTATTTCCTCCAACGCCGGGAGGGTAAGTCCCGATTCGGAACCGGATGCTTGTGGAAGGATGTGAGCAGAGGAAGTTGCGGAATCTCCCTCTTCCACTGAACGAAACTGGGTTTTGCAAAACAGGGGAAGGAAGTTAGGAAAAAGTAGAAAATTGAGTGAGTAGATAAACGACGCTGTTTTCCCATAAAGCTATGATAAAGATACACAGAGAGGATTTAAACCAAGCCTCCAACGGCTTAAATACACACAGGAGAGGAGGGAATGTTTTCTTTTCAAATACAAAATGTTTCATCTCCGGACGAACCTGATCAGGTGTGTGGTTGCTTGTGTTGGAAGAGGACGTTGTCCTATCATTTAGGGTCACATTATCAACCGTGTTTGTGATTGTCCTTGTTGCGCGTTTCCTTATTTTCAACATACGTCTCTGCATAACCCACTTGCCGTTTGATACTTGGTGTTCCATAAGTACAACAACAACAAACCCGTTTGTCAACCCAATGGCAAACTGGTTGGGCTTCTGCGGATGTGCGGCAACGACTCTGGGGTACACGGCTTGGCTTCTGCAACATATATGTACAGATGGAGTGTGAGACTCACCTCAACGTCTCATATAAATAATCGAAGTCATTCATTTTGTCTAAAATATATTTTCAATGATACTTGTAAGAATGTGGCTCAATTAGATATCGATAAGCAGTTGATTTATTAATTTAATTTTTGGTCCCTAAATTCACAGGAATCAATAATTGATTGAATTGATCAAATCTTTATCGATATCCGATTGAATAAATTTTTTTCTAAAGACCCTTAAAATATGTTTTAACCACAATGAACTACTCAGATTGTTTAATTATGTGGGATCCCAAGATCGGTTTCTACCAAAAAAAAAAATCTTGATTCTCTGAAAGTACGGTGTCACGTGACACCCACCTCTGAGAAAGAGACCAGCATTGTGATCTATAATCCATTTCTCTACACCCTTTGATTTGGAGCAAGGGCAATCAGGATGTGATAGAAAAGTGAAGCTTGAAGAAATATCTTTGAAAGTGGGATTTGATAGAAAAGTTCAGGAGAGGGCCTTGATGATGCACTTACCCACTTAACATTGTTGGGTACAAGTATATGGATGGCACAATACGGTATGCAAGCGTCAAGCTATCTGCATCAAACACCCCAATATTTCCATCGCAAAAGGAAGTGTAAACAAGGTGACTATCGCAAGAGTATACTGCAAAGGATATAGGTGCAGGAAGGACATCTTGCGGAACCCACTGCAAGCAAAATAAACATCATTAGATTTAAAATTTGTAATATGCAATCTAAATGGCAAAGAATGAGGTGTGATTTCTACCTGACGAATACGATCCACCTCGAAAGCATGATAACATCATTAGATTTAAAATTTGTAACACGCAATCTAAATAGCAAAGAATGAGGTGTGATTTCTACCTGACTAATACGATCCACCTCGGAAGCATTATATATTGCTAACTGTGTTTCATGGGATACCAACAAACGGATTTGATCAGAGTGGAACTGCACTCTTGTGTCACCGTTACAAGCCTTGCCAGCTGACGGTTGTATTGAAACTGATTTCAAGAGCTTCCATGTATCTATTCTCCAAATACAAAGCTGCCAACACATGTTATCTATTATTAATATATAAAAGAGGAAAAAAGTTGAAACTGTGGGATGGTAGAGAGTCATTGGGCAACCCTAAAGCCTTTGTTGATTTTTTTTTTGATTTTCGTGGGACCCATTACGGGTCCTACAAAAGATTTAAATCGCAAGTTATTCTTAAAATATTGTTTTATGGCTTCTTGAAAAAAATTAGCTAAATCCGAAATTGGTAAGGGCTGTTTCACCCATAAAAAAATATTTTAAGATTAATTTGTGGATCAAATCATTTTTGTGGGACTTGTAATGAGCCCCAAAAAAATAAAATAAAAAATTCAACAAAGCCTTTTTTCCCTGCAGAGGCTTAAGGGTTGAACTTGGAATTGGGGAATGGCGTGAAATCGGTGCCGTTTGGGCGCTGTTAGTAGCTGCTGCCCCTTGGGGACTGCAGCCCCCCGCATCCCAAAAATTCTAGTATACCATAAAATACATGTTTACAGAAATCTGCCCCACATAAACCAAGAAAGAATATTCACAAATCAATAACATAAAAAAGTACCAAAAGGCAAATTAGGGAAACTAAAAGGTGCAAGTACCTGAGCATCAGCTGCTGATGAAACCAATATGTTAAGATTGGTGGAAAAAGCTAAGCCGGTTATGTGCTTGTTGTGTTGACCTTTCAATGCTTTTACCTATAGAAGGCAAGGTGTATCAATTGTTCGTTGACGTGGAACAGTAAACATATCTGATTGGACTCACATGATTATAGAAATTAATTACCTCATCCTCCCTATGATTGTATATGCAGATTGTGGAATCTTCCATTCCAATGGCTATGATGTTTTTGTCTTGAGGATGAATTGCCAGAAATGTTGGAGCTGGGGAAGGTGGCATAAACGTTCTCAACACCTACATTCCCAAAAAAAAATCTCAGCTTTAATCCTTCCTTAATAACGGATGTACTCATTAAAATGGGCCATATAGTCATTTGCAAACATACCCGCTCCACCCGCATATAATAATTTAATAATAAAATCGCTCCACCACAAGCTGAAATTATATAGGTCTCATAAGAGGAATACTTTAAGAGTGCCATGCAGGGCACTGCTTCCTCGAGGTTGACACCTGTCACATCATTTGTCGTAGCACGACCTCGGGGTGGAAGAACACTGGTAGTGACCTTCAAAAACAACCTCACGGAAATTTAGAAGTCTCTAGCTACTTAAAAAACAGAAAGTCTATGGGTACAGAAAAATTGGTACAAATTTTGTACGTAGATTTTTTGTGGGGTCCATTATGGGTTCCACACAAATGATCCGAGCCGTTCACTAAATGTAAAACATTTTTTCAAGGGCCATCACAAAAATTCAGCTAAATCCAATACATATAGATATTCGATTCAATCATCTAACTTTATCATATCCTGAAATCTAAATGAAAAATTAGATGATTGGATTGAACACCTATAAGTAGCGGATTGAGCTGAATTTTTGCAAGAAAATATTTTACATTTAATGATTGGCTCGGATCATTTGTGTGGACCCGTAGTGGATCCCATGAAAATCTATGTACAAAATCTGTACCAATTTTTCTGTACCCACAGACTTACTCCTTAAAATATAGCCACAAATACAAGAAATGAAATAGGTAAAGATGTAATCTGTACCACATTTTCTTCATTACTCCAATACCACTTCCACATCATCATAGTACCATTACTCCCAAGTGCTAAAACACCATCACCTTCGCTCAGCCTGGAATTTGTATAGAGTAGTTGAGCAACCTAGATACCGATGTGTTAGACAATCATCATTCAATAGGTGAATTTTGAAACCAAAAGTGTGAAGTGGAATTACCGAGACGCACCTTGTGCACCCCATTAAGGGGCTGTTGAAGAATTTTTGCTCACCCGGTGATTAAAATGCATAAATATGTGTATTTTGGTCAGAATTTAATTGAGCCTAGTTTACTTTGTTTTATTGAACTATCTATTCGACTTTCTCACCAATTTAAGTGTACTTTCATTTACTCTGGCCATCTACGAATGATCCAGTACGGACAATGTTAGCAAAAAATTAAACAAAAATGCTACTTGCACAACTGTTGTGTTAGTTGTGTGTGTAATTCTGAGGAATAGTTTGAGTGAATCCTGACCATTCATTACAGCAATGAATGGCTAGAGATTGGTTGTGTATTGTATTTTACACAACTGTTGTGTGAGTAGCACTTTTGAAAATTAAATTATATGCAAAAAGATATACAATTTTAGGGCACTTTTTGAATCCAAGACCCTCAAAAATAGTGGAGCCGCCCCTCGCCCCAGATCTCAATCAGCACCCTTGTGCTCTCTCATCCTGGCTTCTCTGGTTCTTTAATCAATTAAGGATATTCTTAACCTCGATCCACCGACTCAACTACTCTACCATCGCAGCTCTATCTGATCCTTTTTGCAAACTCAATTAAGTTCGTCTCTCAACCTACCGTGGAATTAGTATGTGTGATCGATATGCAAAACATTATTCCCCCCGTGGAAGGATATTGTTAGTAAATGTGATCAATATCCTCATCAGTCATCACCATCCCCAATGATTTTTTCTATATCGATCGTGTACGTACACTCGAATAAACCAAAGCTGCCTTCCACCATCACTATCCCACCTATGAAGACATTGTAAGTACATATAACGTATTCACTAAAATAATTTTTAAATTTCTTTGGTACCGTTCAAAAAATCTCATCAAAATCTATCGAATAAGTTCAATATTTATTTTAGAAACAGACGTATTTTCCAACATTGAAACCTTGATGTCTAAACAATGGAGGCAGATATCAAAACTTGCATTAGCTCTTGGGGGAAAGGTCAAGAAGACTGGAATCAATAGGGCCATCTGTGACCGTTCAAAAAAAATTTCGGGCCATATGTGCTCTGTGGTGCCTGCCTAGACACATTTTGGATGTCTAAGTTTTTTTTTTTGGTTTACAAGTTTTGGTTTGGGTAAAATGAAAAATGAATAGTTGATGGGTCTGTATAGATTCTAATTAATAAATGTTTTTGTAGTTGGGATCTATCTTGCTTCTTATAGGGTTATTCCCCTTTGATATTGTATCCTTTGGTTCATAAAAATTTATTTTTGTACACCTGCTTTTAAGCTTGAAAAAATTGCACATAGTTTTGCAGGGGATCAACCAATTGGGATTGTGGGAGTATCTAAATTCTAGGGAATACATACTTTTTACGTCATGGAGTTTGTATAATTCGTTTCCTTTTTACCAATAAAGTTAGCTAAAAATTGCAACCTATGAAAGAGGAGGAGAAAAAAATGCAAGAAGAGAATATGTTGCCGAACTATGTAGAGAAAAATGGGGTCCAATCCAATATTGCTCCTCGTTCCATGATAAATATCTTTCGAAATCAAATCACCGATACCTAATAAACATGACGTATGACATAGATAATGTTGCCAATGAATTCTATAAAAGGTTCTAATTATCCCTTTTTTTAATATATAGAAGGATCTGTGTCAAAATAGAATGAAGCTTGCGTGATTCTATTTCGCTATTTGCAGTTATATTTATCTAAAATTGCAGTCGACGAGAGTAGAGAAAAGAAGGCAAGAAAAGGATATGTTGTCATAATGTGTAGAAAGAATTGGTCAAAGTATGGGCAAACGTACCTCTTGCAAACCTTGTGTGGTATTATTGAGATCACCCAACCATGATATTTTTGGAATATTTCTCAAACTCGTGCAACTAATTGTCACATGGAGTTTTTTCAATTTGGAGAATGAGCTGGTCGAAAGATCACTATCCCATAGGTCACTCACATTCTGCAACCCACTTAGTTCCATATACTCCAAGCTAGGAATTGCGACCTGCAAAGCATTATGATTTCATTAACAATTGCTTAGTTTTAAATAAATAAATGAAAACTCAAAATAGTAAAAGGTTAAGAGACTTGGTAGCTAAAAAGTGTCATTAGCATTGACTGACTTCTTCCACTTTACCTTTTTGTTGAAGAGAGCTTGAGGTCGCATTGGGTTATAGAGGTGGTCATTTGATTTTGCCAGAGTAGTAGTATTCACATTCGGGAAGAAACTCACAAGGTTTGGTAGATTACTAAGCTGCAATTTTTTTAACAGCGGGAACATAGTGTTCTCTACTTTTCTTCTTTGTCCATCTTCTATTTCTTCTTCCCAGTAAACTACTCCTTCCATCTTTGGGCAATATGTAATGACTAGTTCTGAGAGATTCGCAAGACCTCCGACCATGGAAGGGTGGAACGTACTTCTCAAATTCGGGAAACCTCTCACATTGAGTGTTTTCAGTTTGGAGAATGAGCTGGCCGGAAGTTCACTGCACCATAGGGAACTCACAGTCCCCAACCCACTTAGTTCCAAATCCTCCAAGCTCGGAATTGCAACCTGCAAAGCATCATGATTTTGTTAAGAATCCCTAAGTTTCAAAATAGAGAAAATCTTGTTTAAGGAGGTGCTATAAATAAGTGTTTATAGTACTCAATCGTGACCGTCTAAAAGTATTTTGGACGGTCGGAATGTTAATAAAATTTTCCGGTAACTTTTCTCCGGGAAAATTTCATTAAAATTCAGATCGTCTAGAACACTTTTGGACGGTAGTGATTGGTTGGTGCTGCTAAAAAGTGTCCTTATATAGCATTGACCGAGTTATTCCATTTACCTTTTCATTGAAGAGAGGCTGTGGTTGCAATGGGTTATTGTAGCGGTCAGTTGATTTTGCCAGAGTAGTAGTATTCACATTCACATTCGGGAAGAAAGTCACAAGGTTTGGTAGATCAAGAAGTTTCAAACATTTCAACTGAGGGAACTCAACTTCATCCACCGAATTTTCACCCAACCCATTCTCCTCTGCCACAATTCTTGACAGCATCTCGCAGCTCGATACCTCCAGAAAATGGAGTTGCGGAATGCTCTTCGTCATGGTTGGTGCGAACACATATCTCAAGCTATTACACTTCCAAATCCATATAGTCTGAATGTACTTGAAGCCCACGGGATCTCTCTTTGAAATGCAATTCAATTTGGGTAGTTCGGCTAATATGACATATTTCAGTGGAGATAAAATCTCCGGGTTTGGTTCATTAGATTCCAATTCAAAGACTACCTCCAGTGATTTGCAACTTTCTACGGTGAGTTCCTCAGGAAGCTCTCGCAGCATCGGAAGGAATTGTGATGGAATAACACAAAGCAGTTTGCCGCAGTTACGCACCCAAAAATTTTTCAGTTTTGAGAATGACCCCACTGAAAGTGGACGTTGTCCTAGTCTTTCTAGATTCTCAAGTTTGTGAACTCGGAGGACCTCCAGGTTAGGTAGTGAGACCTGCAAACAACTCATTTGGTCAGTGCATGCAGTTATAGTTTTCTTTACAGCAATTATTATGTTTTTCTTGGGGAGTGATTTTGTCACTCCTTTTTCCTCTAACGATACTCCCTTTTGTGTCTCTATTAGGTAATTTGTTTTGTAAGTGAATGGAAGTGGCAAAATCAATTCCCTTTTGTATTTCTATTAGGTAATCACAGCCGTTGAATTATAAAAGTTTATCCAAAACAAGAAAGCATATGGAAGTATCAGATTATTATAGTGCCTTTTCTTTTTTGGCCAATTCATAAATTATGGCCCCGAAATTCAACACACCTGTTTGAGAATCAATCTAATAACTATACAATGGTTGCGACCTTATAAAATCATGGCTAAAACCCGAAAGTTTAACATCCCATATAGGCAAATGGAGAAGTAGGAAAAAAGAAATTAAGGTCTTGCTTAATTGTTACGTTGTTTTTTTCCTTAATTGTTATGGTACAAAGAGGGAACCGATTCTATATATCTAGTCTCCATATGCTACTGTTTCGCATACGCAATTTTTTTAGTAATTATTAGTGCAAAACCTATTGACATGCCTCCTTTTTTGTTTTTAAAAAAGGGAAAATCATATACCTTCAACAAGCCCCCTCACGTGTAGCCAGAATCTTCTCTATAAGCGGGTCAAACATGTGTAAATATTTTTAACATTAATTAGCTAGACTATGGGATTCAAACACATGCAGGATCTATTGCCTATTCTGATACCATATTAGATTGTTAACCACCAACCCATCTAAAAGCTTAAGCTGTTAGAGATAGTGGCAACTTTATTATTTATACTCAACAATGCAAAGCCTTCACCAATGTGAGCGCCAAAATTATGGAAATTAAGGTTCTACCGCATGCTACAAGCACTTAAGAGTAATATTGTCCAACCTAATTCGAATTCTCTTTTGCACTATTGTCAACCCTAAAAAAAGTCTCTATTGCCTCCATATCCATATTGCAACAGAAGATATGAAATAACGAAAAAAATATCATATAATTAAAAGAAGGGATGGGAAGGGAAGGGCATGCAATAGAAAGAGAAAAAATAGGCACATACCTTTTCGGGGAAAAGAGATAGGAAGCCGAAATTGTCTTTTCGCTTTGAATTGGAAGACAGATTACCGTTGTTGTGAAAGAGGAGGTTGATCTGTGGTATATCTTCGAGATATAGTTCTTTCAATTGAGGGAAATCAATCTGGTCAATCCCTCTGCAGAAACCCACAAGACTTGGTAGCTTCCAAAGCTTCAAGACTTCCAACTTCGGGAACTCGATTCTGTTGGTTGCAGCATGCACGTCTTCTTGTTGATCCTTCCAAAAAACTTCTTCCATTGTACGACAGGAGCTTATGATGAGACGTTTGAGTTGGGGAAGACATCCTACAATTGGTAGCTGGAAGAGATTTCTCAATCTTGTACAACTATGGATTCGAATAGAAGTTAGTTCCCCAAAGGAAAGCGCTGGGACTGGGCAGCCGCATATCTCTTTTAAATTCACCAGCCAAAGGAGCTCTAATACCTCCAGGATAGGGAAAATAGCAGGAGCATGGACCGGATTCATTGTATTGGCGAGACGTTCTGGTGTATCACAATAGTCGATTCTCAGTAACTTCAATTGTTGGAGTCCATCAACCCCATCCCAGGGTAGTAACGCTCGCACCAAATCCTTGCATCCTTTCCCCTCAAGATCTAGGTAATCACTACTCCTTAACAACAAATCAATTCCTCCGCGATTTAAAGGGATTGGAATCCACGATTCGACCCTAAACACCCTTTCGCATTTACGGGATAAGTTATAACTCTCATATCGGAGCTCCCCATCCCAGCTATCAGCATCCATCAGCTCCCCATCCCAGATGTCATCGTCCATCTCCTTCTCATCGTCCATCTCATCGTCCATCTCCTTGTCATCGTCCATCTCATCGTCCATCTCCTTCTCATCGTCCATCTCATCGTCCATCTCCTTCTCATCGTCCATCTCCTTGTCATCATAATGGAATATACCAACGTTGTATATTTTAAGTTTGCTGAATATTGGGACTTTTGGAATAAGTACATCGCTTCTTATAACGATCTCTAAGGTATTTAAATTGGACAACAACTCTAACTCTCGTAGGTTTGCGTTTCTTCCTTCTTCCTTGCCTTCTCCTTCCCAATCCATTAATCGGCCGATGTATAGTTCTTCTAAATTAACCAAGCGTGATATGACATTTGGCGGTATTCTCTCTAGTGGTTCATCGCCTGTCAAATCTAACAACCTTAAGTCAACCAGTTCCCCTATTTCTTCTGGTAGCTCCGTCATCTGTGAATTGCAAAAGCTGAGAGTTTTCAGACTAACGAGTCCTCCAAAATTAGATACATTATCCAACTTGCCTTCGAAATTTGAAAGAGACAACGTGTGAAGGTTCATTAAGGAGGATGGAAGTGACAGGATGCCCTTAAAATTATTGAGTACCAAAACTTTGAGTTTTCCCATCCCCTCAAAAAAATTACACGGTAGTTCCTTAAGTTTCTTACAATCTAACAGTAAAAACTCAAGATTTGGACACGTCAATCCTTTAGGAAGCTCTGTAATTATCCTCGATATCAATGAGATGGAAGTATAATGCTCATACGTGTCCTTCTTTGGCCACTCAGATACTTCACCATGGATTACTAGAGCAAATTTATTTTTAGATGCAATAGATATGCCCATATCGCGCACTACGTCATGAACTTTTACGCAATTTTTTTCTTCTTCTTCACTGTCTAGCAGTAAATAACTGCTCTTAAGATCATCAACAATAAGGAAAACTTGACGTCTTACTTTTTCCATTTCATTTATTGCATCAAAAAGTGATAAACCCAATCCATATCTAGCCAAATCTTCAATATGAATATCTTCATCCTCACTAAATAAGCAACAAAGCAAAAATAGACGCTTAGCTTGCTCATCTTCTAAATATTCATAACTTAGCGCTAGACATGAAGACAGATCCTTATTTGCAGGATTGCTTCCTGGACAAGTTAGCCGATCAAGCACCCCTTTCCATATCTCCTTAGTGTAATTTCTCCCACTTTTTTTCAAAAGTGCACTACCAATAAGTACAAGAGCAAGCGGTAAATATCCACATTCATCCACAATTTGTTTGGCTATCGGCTGCAAATCCGGAGCATCAGCCAAATCACCGGCTTTCTCCCTGAATAGTTGCCATGCTTCATCTTTTGACAAGACTTCAAGAGGGATCTGCTTTTTAGTTTGTAGAACATACCATAGATCTCGATTCCGCGACGTGTAAAGCACTTTGAGATTCTTATGACCACCTTCCAAAGGGATTCCCATGGCCTTTAGGTCAAATTCTGCCCAAATGTCATCCAATATAAGAAGGACTTTCTGGTTATCCTGCAAAAGTCTCTTACGTAGGAGATCAGCTCTCGCTATTGGGCTCTCCATGTGACGAAGATTTTTCAAACCAAGCGTGTCTGCAATGCAATCCTGGACATTGGTTAGGTTTGGCTTTTGCGAGACAACGGCCATTGCGACTTCGTGAAAGTGATTATATTCCCTCGCTATCTTTGCAACTTCTTTCACCAGAGTTGTTTTGCCCACACCTCCCATCCCGCAAACCCCAATCAAGTTGATCTCATCATTCTTCAGAGCCTTAATGATCTCTTCCATAACAAGCCTTCGAGACTCAAACCCCGTAAAATCCCCATTTGGTATGGTCCCCATGGATGCTGGTTCCGGACTGTAGGACGATTTAGCATGCCGAATGCCATCAGCCTTGAGATCAACGACAACCTTGGTCTTCTTCACAGCTTTTCTGCTCAGCAAGTAACGCAGTTTGAGATTGGGGCACCACCCATTCAAACACCCTTCCTTGCTGTCTTGGATAATTCCCTCAGCCTCTGTGGTGACCTTATCCGCACTAGTCAGCCAATCCTCAACAGTACGTCCAATGTCCCTGACCTTTCTACGGTTTTCATCCACTCCCTTTTGAACATCTTCTTTTGTTGTTTCCAACTTTTTCAATTGAGTTTCAAGTTCCGTTATGTTGCTATTGAAGCAACACATGTATTTGAGTTGTCGTTGTATTGGAGCAAACAAGTATTCTCCGACCTTCCCCATAAATCCTACCGCAATGTTCCCCAAACAGGCAAGACCAAGTTCAGCCATCTCACTTCTTTTGATTCTTTTCTCACTTTTTTTTTGTGCTGTTTCTGCTTTAATAATTATAAGAAATCACAGAAAATAGAAGATGAGGAGACCAAAGATAGCAAGAACGTAAAGAAATCGCAGTGCAGGCTGAAAATGAAAGTGAAGGGTACCGGAATGGAACAGGAGTTTGTAAGGTAAAGAAGAAAGCGAGATTAATAGGCAAAGGACAGAACAAATGAAAGCGAATAGCAGATATAATTTCAAGCCTACCTACAATTCAACGCAGGAACACACCGAGAGAAGAGAGAGAGAGAGAGAGAGAGGAATAACCGAATCGAGGAGAATGAGCAGTGCCTTCAACAGACGAGAGAGACTGCAAGAGAGAGAGAGGTGAGAGCAATGGGCACAAGTTTCCAAAAGTAGAGAGAGTGCTTGGATCCCCTAGCAGTTTAATCTGTTTTTGTTTTTTTTTTTTTGGGTTTTCTTGTTTTTTTTCCTGCTTTTTCTTCTTTGGTACTTGGAGGAAATCAAAGAAAACGAAAGATGAAAAGCCAAAAGACAGCAAGAAGGACAGGAAATAGCAGTGCAAGATGAAAATTAAAGCGAATGTTTCGGAATCGGACAAGAGGAGGTAAATTAAAGAAGAAAGCAAGCTTAATAGTAGCCAAAAGACAGAAAAAAACGAAAGCAAATTACAAAAATTAATGATTCCAATCCTAGCTACAATTCGACACAGGAACACACAACAAGAAAGAAAAGGAGAGAGAACAGATCACCACAGTTACTGCAATCAATTATCTTGGACGCAGCAAAGATCAGCAGCCGAGGGAGACAGACTAGAGAGAGAGAGAGAGAGAGAGTTTAAAATGCACTAGCGTTGGGTATAGGAAAGATGCGCTGAAAATTTCAGACCACTGAGGGGGAAATGAGAGGGAGAGAGAGATTTGAATAGTCATGTCTTGGTATAGTTCCAGGAAAAGGGACGGGGGTAGGGACTCTGAATGAGGCCAAACGTAATAAAAGGGGTGCTTGGTGTTAACAGAAGGGGAAGGCCCATCTCACTAACTTATGTTATGACCGTTGGTTCGTATCATGAAGTGGCGGATTGTTATTTATATTTCCTAATTAGTTTAGGTATCTTTTTTTTTTGGTAAATAGTTTAGGTATCCTTGTTATGCGTATTTTCTTTATTGGTTTATTGTTGGTTATCAAGTCTTTGTAGCCTATATAAAGGCATATTAGGGTTATGTTTCACACACAATCAATGATACATCTTTCGCATTTTCATAACATGGTATCAGAGCTACATCTTGGGTGGACTCAACTCGCGTGGAAAATTCTCGGTCATATCTGTCGCCCGAGTCAGTCAGTCAACTCCTGGTTGATAAGCACCCGATATTGCAATATGGGATGCTCTAAGAGTCTAAGTCTCTGGATTACTTCAATTTAATCATTAATTTAGTTGTTTTTATTTACTTTTGCACGTAAGGTATGTTTTTAGTGCTTTCAGGTAAATTGTGTGAATAAGGCATGTTTTGACGTCATGGATGGCCCGAATGCGTCCAAGCATCCGATGAACCAAGGAAGACCCTGTCAGCCCCTGAAATCTATCTAAGTATGGAAAAATCACTTTTCCAAAAAAGTATCGATTTTCGAGATAAAAAATGGCGGTAATTGATTCTTGAATTTTTCTTAGAGCAACTTTAAATTTGCAAGGTTTTATTCAAAGATCAAGGTCATGTTTTTAACCTTTTATTCGATAGAAAAAAGTGTTGTTTTCTGTTTTACACTAAAAGCTGGAGGTCAACATTTTGATTGGATTGAAATCTCAAAATTCTGGTAATGCCATTATTTTCAAATGGGGGGTACTTCCTTATTTTCATTAATAAATTAAAGTAAAGAAAAGGTAAAAGAAAGGTTTAAAATGCAATATTTACTTAAGTTTAGGAAATGAAAATAAGATGTTGTAAAAGCGATTGGGTAATGTGGAAGCTGCTGGGAGCTGTGAAGTGATTTCTAGAAATCAGTCAAAGCTTCTCGGCATTGGTAGAGGGTATTCCATTCCATTGGTACCGAGGTTATTATCAGATGCCCTTAAGCTTCTCGGCATCGATGGGAAACTAAACATTTCATTGATACTGAGCTGTCCAATGACAGCCCTTATCCACTTTAGCATCGATGGGAAGATAAACAATCCATCGGTACCGAGGCCTCTAGCACAACATTTTATGGCCGTTGCGATCGGTACCGAGGGTCTTAGAGGCGGATCTTTGGAGCATCTTTGGAATATTCCGTGCGCAAAATTTGGCGGTATAAATACCCCGTTATGTCATTATTGCACGATTTGGACAGAAATGTACCCATTTTTAGATCTAGAATAGGATTTACTTGCTTTTTAAATTGTTCTTCATTTCCAGCACTTAATATTTAATTTCTGCTTTAATTAGTTTAGTTTTGCTATTGTTGTCTTTATTAAAGTTGTAGCTTTTCCTCCGATCTATCGTTTAATCTAATTTTCTTCAAGTGCTGTGATAAACACCCAAGATTGTCCAATCGTGGTGTCCTAAGTCTTTCA
>BPLS01030747.1:17799-96719 GCA_019656275.1 Rhododendron kiyosumense | reverse complement strand
CTCCGGTGATCATGTGCTCGCTCACATGGTTCCGTGAGCGATGTCTCAGTTTGTGTTTGCCAAAAGAATGAAAGAACTTACTCATTTTCCATGTCACACTTCCAGTCTTTAATGCTTTTCACCGCTAAATCTTCCGGTTGATAGCCTAAGCCGTGCGATTCAACCGAGTTTTCCTTGAGGAAGTTTGGATAACTTAAGTCCCGGGCGTTAGTCATTCCAACGCCTTACCGCTTGTTTTAATTTAGTAAATACTCATTTTCTAGCCTTTTTCATTCAAGCAATTTCCACCTTAAAGCAAAACCCAAAAGTTGGCCGTCTAAACACCGCAACCCTTTAACTAAAAATCCTGGCAAGCTATAAAGAATCATCTCTGTGGGTACGATCCCGGACTTTCCGGTATTTATGCTGACAACGATTTAGCCCTACGCTCGGGGTAAATCAACCTTTTCAACGGTTTGGTTGTGGACGAAGCATGTTGTTATTTCAATTATGTTAGCTAGATTTTTGTTTGCTTTTATCTCTCTATATTTGAATGAGTAGTTTTCTAAGGTTAGGTCATCGGGTGATTAACACCTGATGGCTTGAGTAAAAATTACATTTTTCACCAATAAAGTTTAAATCTTTGGTTCGAAAATTGTTAAAGTGTTAACCTCTTTGATCATGTGTAGATAAGAACACCACTTACTTACCAAACATGATGCTTGGAGCTCTGTCGGTCGAGGTGTTTGCTAAATGAATTTTAGAGCAAGCTTGGTAATCGAACCATTTTATCTTCCGGGTTAAGAACCTAGTTGTGTATCTTAAACCACGTAATTAGGTGAGAAATGTGATTTGACTTAAGTCGTGGGTGTTAATTTATTCCTAAACCTAACCTGCTTTTTATCCTAGTTTATTCGCTTTTAATTTAGTCTTTTTAATTTCCACCGCATGAAGTAAAACAAATTTAGTTGCCTAAAAGCCGAAAGCCTTGCTTACATCTATAAATCCAACCAAGCAGTATTAGTTTTCCCTTGGGTACGATCCCGGTCTTCCGGATTATTATGCTTCAAGTGACGTATTAAGCCCTATGCTTGGGGTAGTATTCCTTATATCGAAGTGAACGAAGCACTGGTCCCCTCGTCTGTCACCTCCACGTGCATCCGGGCTGCACGTGAGGGGGAGTATTAGACTTGTCCCACATCGCTCATCTAAGTCACCCAAATTTGGTTAATAAATTCTAGAGGCTACTCCACCTATTGCCAATTGGTTTTAGGTTGGAACCCTCCAAGAAATCTAACATGGTATCAAAGCACTCGTATGGATATTCTAGAGGCTACTCCGCGGGGCACTCGTATAGATATTTGCTCCTGGCGGGCGGCCTAAACCTCGCTGCCGTCTGTCAGGAACTTAGTTATTTTATCAATCTCCTCCACACTTTTCGGGTGCTTTCACCCACCAGAACGTCTCTTCATCACCAGCGCTCCTCTTCAAAAAAAGTGCTTGTGGCTTTTCAATTCATGGCTTCTTTGTTTCTTTTCTTTCAAACTCAAGTTGGTAGACCTACTTGAGTTTGGCTTGGCATGGCGAGGCGTGGCATGGCCGCTCCAGGTTTCTTTTTGCTTGGATGTTCCTAGTTTCTCTTAGCTTTCTCAAACTCAAGTTGGTAGACCTACTTGAGTTTGAGAGGAGATATTAGAATAAATGCATATACAAAATAATATCGCGATCAAATCGGGATCTTGAGATTGTGATTTGATTGTAATTAGAATGATTTTATTCCATAGTTAATCAGTATGATTTTTTTTCCATAGTTAGGCTCTTTCCACTTATATAAATAAAGGCCTCATTGTATGATTTCAATATTTCTTCTATCATATTTAACATGGTATCAGAGTTATAAGATCTAAGTCCCGTGAAATTTTCACTCTCGGCGGGCGGCCTAAACTTTGTTGCCGTCCACTACTACAATAAACCATAAAGATCACAGTTATTGGCCGTGACTGTAAGTTTTCCATCACGCTCTTGCTACCGTGATGGATTTGGGTGTGATTGTAAGTCACCCTCTTTTATTACGGTTACAAACCGTGATTGAAAGAGAGAAACAATCACGGCCAGCCGTGATTGTTTCTTTTGGGCGTGATCATTTCTAGTGTGATTGTATGTCACTTTAGATCACGGTCTATAATCGTGATTGAAAGTTCAAAATGATCACACCACCATAAACTGAGATGAAAAATCATTGTGCGTGATCTTTTCTTTGTATCTACTAGACCATCTTTTCTTGTCATTACCAAGTTTCGAACCCATGCACCCTTAGTTAATTTCCCAAACCCTTACCACTAAGCTAGCCAAGAACTTCTGTTATATTAGGAAAACAAAAATATTTATACTTACTTCCTAAAGTGAGAAAACTTTTTTCTTCCCTTAAAATTTGCTGAATTTTTTGAAATGCAATTAAGATAATATTAAAATATAAAATATATATATATATATATATAAACATTGTTTAAAAAATTTTAAAAATATGACAACAGATCTTTTGCCTATCAAAATTAGTTGTTGGTCACCAAAAGATTTTCTTAGGGTGAAAAATTTCGTTTTAGCTAGTAAATTTAGAAGACAATAGTATTTTTTGTTATAGTGTGCGCTTTGTATTTTTATGAAAATTATCACAACCTGCAGATTGTAACATTATAGACAAACTTTAGATTTTTTAATTTTTTTTATAAACTAACCATTTCACATGGATTTTGTATTTATATTGAATTTCAATTTCAATGGCGGCTTCTCAATTGGATTTTAATCGTTTTCAAATAAGGCTAAGCTGTAATAATATAATTGCTTTTTTACCTAATGTGTCAAACGTATACTTGGAAGACATGCGAAATAACTAAATTTCACTACTACAGTAAACCATAAAGATCACGGCTCGCCCACGTGCAAATCGGGCGCTAGTGGAACAGTCTACCCGTCGTCGAAGAAACAACTAGGCACTGGTGGAACCAAGTTGTAGGATTTGCCTTCTCTCTCTATCTTTTGATCTTTTTGGACGTAAAGATGAAGATGAGACGAAAAGATTTTTTGAGATGGGTGTAATTAGGGCTTATCTTCTTACCTTTTGTAAAAAAGAAAAAAAATAACTTTTCAAAGTTCTTAAACGACATCATTTTTCTCACATAACTTTTCAAAATCTGCATAAATGAGTACCAGCCCACCCATGTTAAAATTCAGACCACGTGCCTAAATAGTTAGGCTTTTTATCTCACCGCAAGAGTGAGATCATTTATCTCACTTTTTTTCGCGTAAAGTTTTTTATCACGCTATAAGGGTGAGGTCATTTCTCTTTTATCTCGCCACAAGAGCGAGATCTTTTATCTCATTATTTTCTGCCCTAAAATCTTTTATCATGCCACAAGGGTGAGATCTTTTCTCTTTTCTATCACACCAGTAGGGTGAGGTCTTTTCTCTTTTATCTCGTCACAAGGGCGAGATCTTTTATCTTATTTTTTTTTCCATCCTTAAATCTTTTTTCACCCCGCAAAGGTGAGGTTGTTTTTCTTTTATCTCGCCGCAAGAGTGAGGTCTATTATTTCGCGCGAAATTTCACTTTTTATCTCAGCTTTGAACTTAAACTGAGATAAAAAAAATTTATGCATCACTTTTTATCACGCTTTCACTGAAAACCGTGATCTTTATGAATCTCCTTAGTGTGACGCATATCTATTATTGTAGTAGTGGTCCGCCGGGCACTCTTATGTAGTAACATGTAATTAGCTCGCTCACTAGCTGCTCTTTGCTGGCTCGCTCACTAGCTGCTCTTGTCAAACTCAAGTTGGTAGATCTAGTTGAGTTTGAAGGGGATGTTGGTGTTGGTTCCTGACTTCTCATGGCTCTTGGCTGTTTCTTTTCATTGTTCTCCTGATTTTCTTGGCTTGGCTTGGTTTGGCTGCTCCTGGTTTCTCTTGGCTTTTTCAAACTCAAGTTGATAGACCTACTTGAGTTTGAGGGGGGATGTTGTTACCATGTTTTCTAATCTTTATTATTATGTTTCTTATGCCAGGCGGATTGTTATTTATGTTTCCTAATTAGTTTAGGTATCCTTGTTATGCGTATTTTCTTTATTGGTTTATTTTTGGTTACCAAGTCTTTGTAGCCTATATAAAGGCATGTTAGGGTTATGTTTCACACACAATCGATAATACATCTTTCGCCTTTTCTTAACATCACTAAACTATGAGATGTAGAAAATATGTTTGAGTTAGTAGAAGAAAATATGTTAAATTTTTAGTTTAGTTTAGTACCATGCACACAAATGTAAGGATTTAATAGTTATTTGGGTTGTCAATGATTATATATTTTTATAATCGACTAAAATATTCTTGAGAGTGATTTTAGATAGACTGATGATTTGGTGAGAATTCAACTTAGCATTGTACCATACCATGCTTGGGTGAATATGAAGTTGTCGTATCAACACTTTGAAAAAAGAGGGTTGGATGAAATTGGTGGTTGCCAAATTATGTCCGATTTTTCCAATTGAATCCCTGAATTAGATATCCACAAGGTTAAACACGGGTCCAAATCGTCATTTCCTCTACGCAATGCCTCTCACGTGCTGTTTGCATGTTGGGCCAAATGACCGGATTTTCTCGTTTGGTTTCCTCTGGGATTGGGGATCAAATATTGGATATTGGTCTTTTTCATCTCTTTTGTTTTATAGAGAGAAAATTGTTATTGCATGTGGAAAAAGAGGCATGTATCGAACGAAGATTTTTGTGTTGCAAGACAAGATGGACTTCACAGACTTTTACTAAGTCTTCCAAAAGGAAGAGACTTAAACACCCTCACCGCTTGCTCTGCCTCTAGCTTCATGAGTGGGGGTATTTGGGTATTTTCCAACATGCAAAAATCTCAGCCTTTTTGTTGTACCTGAACCACATATTGGTTATTTCTCTATTGGCCTTTCAATTGTTAAGAAAAAGCCAAATATTTGGAAAAGGAATATCAGCAAGGATCACCATTATTTTGAGATGAAGTTCTCCAGCGAGAAATTTTTTCCCCAAGCTTGTCTTTTGTGACATCCCACCACATTATTTTGGCCAAAGAATGAAACATCAATCAGTGCATGGCAGAACCATCTCGACCTTGCTATCAATTTCTCACAGTGCTTTTGAAATCGGGGTATGAATAACTTGAAATAAAATGAAATCGTACAGAGGTCAGAGGGTGAATTCATCAATTTAGACCAAGCATGGAATTTTTAACAATCATATTGTTATAATGAAAAAGGACCAAAATCAAGTTAATACCTATTATAATTTTTAGTGTTCACAGACAGGGGCCGGGGTATTAAGGGGCCTCTCAACCTCACCGAAATTTGTTTTCTATAGTAGTTAATTGTAATTTTGTCAAGTATTTAGAGAAAATACATAAAAATCCACCTTTAATTTGTCTATATGGAACAAATTTACCGTCGATAGTGATGGATTATGATTATAGTTCCAGTAAAAAGGATGGATGGGGTGGGGACTCTCCCTCTGGCTTTCGCCTAAGAATGAGGCCAAACATAATAAAATGGGTAATTGAAAGGACAATACTATAAGGCCAGCTGTTAAAAGTGGCATAATCCATTTCCTTATCCACACGAAATCACGACGGAACGAATGGGTTTTCGCCACGTGTTACTTTACTATAGTCTGATTTGTTATGTCAGAGAATTCAACTTAGCATTGTACCATCCTGATCATGCTTGGGCTGAACATGAAATTGTCGATCATATGAGCTAGTCCCAGTTGGTTAAATATCATTCTATTTGTCCATAGTAATTTGCAAATGAGAGCATCTCTATTTCTTACTCAAATCTTGACTCAAACTCAAATTTGAGTAAAAATCACTCAAAATCCTCCTCCACTCTTTACCCAAACCTTTATCAAATTTGAGTCAAATTTTACTCAAATTTGGTTAAACTCAAATCGTTACTCAAATTTAAAAAAAAAAAAAAAAATCATTACTCAAATTTTTGAAGGCAAATTTCACACTTTTAAATTTATGACTTTGCCATGAATGAAATTTTTATTCAAATTTGTGAATATTTGTGTTACGTTTGAGTTTGACCATTTGAGCACTATTCCAAATGAAGTTTTTACTCAATTTTGCTTACCACACTTTCTTCGAGTGCATTCTTGATTGTATGTGCATATCTCCGCTTTTTCCAAGCGTCTTTCTCACCATCAATTGAAATTTGAGGTTCTATTACCGCACTGCCCCATTACGAGTGCGCTTTTTACTTTCTTGGGATGAGATAGAGAGAATTGGGTCTGGACTCCCGACAATTTTTTTTTTGGTAAATAAATTGCAAGTGTTTGGGATCGAACTCGACACTAATGGATACAAAACCTCACCTTACCGCTGGGCTACGAACCTCCCGACATTAACAAATTGGGACAGACGTCACAGACGGAGTAGTATTCTCTTACCTTCTGGTAAAGATTCTAGCTCAATGGTATGGGCCAACGACTCCCTTAGAGCATCTCCAACCAAGTAGGTCAAATGTGACATGACGTATCAAGTAGATCAATGAATTGGCATTTGAACCAACTTCAACCCATATGTCAATTGCTTAGGTATAATGTGACATCTACTCCCATATGTCTAATTTAACATATTACATGTCAATTCAAGACCATTATGATGAAATGTTTTCCAAAATGTTATGAATATATTCAATGAGATCCAAATGGTACGTTTCGTATACACCCGAATAGGGTTGTGTACTTTTCACTACTGTGGGGAGTTTTCCAACCGAAAATATGTATCAAAGAAAACTTATCACGACAAGTGGGGGAGAAAAAACCAAATCTTTGGAAAAAGAAATATCAACCAGAATCACCATTATTATGAGATGAAGTCCTCAAGTGAGAAGATTTTTCCTAAGCTTGTCCTTTGTCACATCCCACCACATATTGGCCAAAGAATGAAACATCAATCAATAATGAAGGGCCCAACCTTAACTTTATATATGTTGGGCGGAAACACCTCGACCTTGCTATCAATTTCTCACTGTTTTGAAATCGGGGCCGGTATGAATAAACTTGAATGGAATTTTTAACAATCATATTGTTGTAATGAAGAAGGACCAAAATCAAGTTAACACCTATTATAATTTTTAGTGTTCACAGACAGAGGCCGAGGTATTAAGGGGCCACAGGCCTCATCCTCACCGAAAATTTGTTTTTTATAGTAGTTATTTGTAATTTTGTGAAGTATTTAGAGAAAATACATAAACATCCACCTTTAATTTGTCTATATATATGGAACAAGTTTACCGTCGATAGTGATGGATTCTGAGTATAGTTCCAGGAAAAAGGATGGATGGGGTGGGGACTCTCCCTCTGGCTTTAGCCTAAGAATAAGGCGAAACGTAATAAAAAGGGTAATTGACAAAACAGTACTATTCAACCCTATTTCTCTCTTCTTCTCTCTCAATCCTAGCCGCCACAACAAGATGGGGGTGATGGATTTACTTGTTTTAATTTCTATTTGTTAGACGATTAGTTTGGCTTTGTCCAAATTCTTTGTAATGATCTCCGTTTTGTAAGTGCCGTTGGGCGTTTATCAATACAATCTTCTCACTTTTGTTATATAAAAAAAAAAAGAAAGACAGAACAATACTATACGCAAATGCCTCTGGCGCACTGTTGGCGTCTTGGGCCAAATGACCGGATTTTCTCAGTTGGTTTCTACTGGGATTGGGAATCAAAAGGCAATTGGACTTTAATTCCATCTTTTGTTTTGTATGGAGAAAAAATAGTTATTGCATATGGAAAAAAAGGCATGTATCAAAGACTTTTGTGTTGCTAGACAAGATGGACTTCACAAACTTTTATAAGTCTACCAAAAGTAAAAGACTTAAACACCCTCACCGCTTGCTCTGCCTCTAGCTTCGTGAGTGGGGGGTATTTGGGTATTTTCCGACGCGCAATAATCTCAGTCAATTTGTGGTACCTGAACCACATATTGGTTAGTGCTCTATTGGCCCTTCAATTGTAAATAACCTCCAACTATGTTTTCAAGTCGCAAACTTCGGGTCCATATGGAAAATTCAAAACCTACTTCCATATACAACGGCCTGTCCTCGAATTGACAACCAACGGGTATGACATCTCGTGCTGTGGATGAAAGCATCCATTTAGTCATAAGTTATATTTTGATTTCTTAATAAGCATGCCCTGTAACTCTGTAATTTGATCAACTATGATGATGCAACTATATTATATTTCTTTACTTACCAAACAAACAAAAAAACTATATTATATTTCAATTAGCCTTGTTTTAAAATAATCAGAGTATGTCCGCCCATGTAAGTAAAAGAAGCACTTCGTTAATTAAAGCGCTCTTCACTTTAGGTTTGAAATTTTCAATTGATCGAGTCCTTCAATTGGAGTGCCTCCGCCTTTGTTACGGGGGTAATTTGGTCGATTTTACTTACCACACTTTCTTCGACGCGCATATCTTGGTCCTTACATATCTTTGTGCAGTCTTGATTGTATGTGCATGTCTCTGCTTCTTCCACACGTCTTTCTCCCCATCAATTGAAATGTGAGATTCTATTACGTACCGCACTGCCCCGTTACGAGTGCGCTTTTTACTTTGTTTCAGAGGTGTTTGTGGTCATTTACCGCAAATTTCATTGCCTTTGGATTCCATTGAAATCTTCAGCTCGAACTTACCAGGTATCTTCAACACAAGGCTTCAAAAGTTGTCTTGGGATGAGATAGAGAGAGTTGGGTCTTGACCCCCGAATATTTTCCTTTTTTTGGTAAATAAATTGCAAGTGGTAGGGATCGAAATCGACACTAATGGATACAAAACCTCACCTTACCGTTAGGCCACGAACCTCCCAACATTACCTACAAAACACTTCCGCTAGAGAGTATTGTTCCATCACATCCACTATCTATAAGAGATCTCACCAAAATTACGTTGGGACCAAAGTTAAAATCACACCATGTATGGTTATCTGGCATACATGACATATCAAGTGGATGATTTGGCATTCGAACCAACTTTAACCCAGATGTCAATTGCTTAATTAGGTGTAATTTGACATCTACTCCCACATGTCAAATTTGACATATGACATGTGAATTCAAGACCAATGTGATAAAATATTTTCCAAAACGCTATGAATACATTCAATGCGATCCAAGTGGTACGTATTGTATGCACCCGAAACATCAATCAATAATGAAGGGCCCAACCTTAACTTTATGTGGTTCCCAGCTGTATTGGGTCCATTTTGAACATGATTTTTTCAATGCATGGCAGAACCATCTCTATCTTGCTATCAATATCTCACTGTTTTGAAATCCGGGTATGAATGAACTTGAAATAAAATGAAACCGTACAGAGGTAAGCGGCTGTATTCATCAATTTAGACCAAGCAAGGAATTTTTAACAATCATATTGGCACAATGAAAAAGGACCAAAATCAAGTTAACACCTATTATAATTTTTAGTGTTCACAAACAGGGGCCGAGGTATTAAGGGGCCACAGGCCTCAAACCGAAAATTTGTTTTTATGGTAGTTATTTGTAATTTTGTCAAGTATTAAGAGAAAATACAAAAAAATCCACCTTTAATTTGACTATATGGAACAAATTTACCGTCGATAGTGATGGATTCTGAGTATAGTTCCAGGAAAAAGGATGGATGGGGGTGGGGACTCTCCCTCTGGCTTTAGCCTAAGAATGAGGCCAAACGTAATAAAAGGGGTAATTGACAGGACAATACTATAAGGCCAATTGTTAAAAGTGGCATCATCCATTTTCTTATCCACACGAAATCACGATGGGACGAATGGGTTTTCGCCAAGTGTTACTTTACCATAGTCTGTTTTGTTGAAGTATTGGGCTAAACATGAAATTGTCATATCATAGGTTATATTTTGGTTCCTTAATCAATAGGTGTGCCCTATCACTTTGTAATTTGATCAACTACAATAATGCAATTATGTTATGTTTCGATTAGCCTAGTTTTAAAATAATTAGGAGTATATCCGCCCATGTAAGTAAAAGAAGTACTTCGGCGCGCAATTGAAATGCTCCCCACTTTAGGTCTGAAATTTTCAATTGAGCCCTTCAATTGGAGCACCTACACCTTTGTAACAAGGGGTAATTTGGTCGATATTGTTTACCTCGCTTTCTTCGATGCGCATATCTTGGTCCTTACAAATGTTTGACTGCATTCTTGATTACTTGATTGTATGTGCACGTCTCTGCTTTTTTCACCCGTCTTTCTTCCCATGCCATCAATTGAAATGTGAGGTTCTATTACTGTAATTCCCCGTTACGAGTGTACTTTTTGCTTTATTTCTGGTGGGGTGTTTGTGGCCATTTACCGTGAATTCTATTGCCTTTGCATTCCATTGAAATCTTCAGCTCAAACTTTACAGGTATCTTCATCAAAAGGCTGCAAAAGTTGTCTTGGGATGATAGAGAGAATTGAGTCTTGAATCCCAACATTACTTACTGCATCTCCAACTCATTTCTATTCCTTCAAAATAGAAAATGAATGTGACATATTGAGTGGAGATTTTCTAATTTTCTTTTCTTTTTCTCACTTTTTGTACTTTTTGAAATTTTTTTGAAGGAATTCATTAACCTTTTTAAAAATTTGATTTCCAAATTTACTTTTAGGTTTCCGAATATGTAGACCACACTGACAGCTCTTAAACGCTCCCTTTTACTCCTCAACTCTCTTTGTCTCTCACCTAAACCACAAGCCCACCCCTCATAAATTAAGCTTGCACTTCAACAAACGTGGGAGTGCAAGTGTGTGCTCTGTGTTCCAGGGGGAAATGGAGTTGAAGGTGGAAACCTAAGTGTAGCCATTCGTTTGCTCTAACCTTCAGCAAATTCACGATATTGTTAAGTTGCCAGCTATTCCAAAAGCTTAAACTGTTAGAAAATGGGCCCAACAATTAATATATACAAGCTTTCTAACATTTGGCTATGGTTTTGCTCTTTGTTTTGGGCTCTCATTTCTAGCTGTGTTTAACGGTTTTGTTCATCAAATGTGGTGAGGTCTTTCCTCTCTTTGGTTGTAATTTGTTGGATACACCATATGGTATTTGTGAGATCCTTGAATCTCTTTGTAAACCAATTTGTCAACTTTTGTTGATACTTGATAGTGGAATCAGTCAGTCCCGTGGATGTAACTCAAATTTGGAGGAACCATGCAAAATTGCTTGTCTCTTGGTCGCTTGTGATTTTCCGCCTTTCGTAGTTTATTCGCTGCAGTTATTTATATTTCCTCCATGGTTTATACTTGTGGGAATTCAGCTTATTATTCCCGACAATAACTCCGTCTCAGATTCATCTCTAACCAAATCTAACATAGGACATTGTTCAAGTACTTCTTAAATTGGCCGACGCATCTTCAAATCCTGCTTCATTCGATGAAATAAACTCAACTACTTGTTCTTTGAGCTAGTCAAAAGGAGTTGAATGCTTGCTAGTAACTGAAATCACTTGAATTCTTGTTACTCATTCCGCACACAACAGCACAAGATTCTTCTAATTTGTGTGAACAAGCACATCATTTTCTACACTCTGACGATTCATGAAGTGGCCAAGATCGTGCCTTCATTTAGCGTTCATCTTTACGATGAAAATAATGTGTGATAATTTGATGTCGTGATATTAGAGATTGATAACACTATTGCACCTCTCGCACAAACATAATATATTGTAGAGGGGACATAACCTTTGTAAGCTTTTTACACCTAATAAGATTTCACTAAACATAAGTCTCCAACAGAATGACCGTTCCTGACAAAACAAAGCTAACCAAATCATCAAAACCACGACAACAAAAATGTATCGGAAGCAGAGGAAGGACTAAACAGTAGTTATGTAACGAAATCTGGTAAGAGTTATCATCCAAAAGAACCAATCAGAATAAAAGGGACACAAAAGGAGGAAGCAAACATTCGGCATAACTTACCACGAATACCAAATGATGCGCACCAAAGCTGCCACTTCAAAGAAATGAACAAAGACAAGTCATGTGCATTAAATGAAGAAATGTAGAATAATTGAAGAACCATCAACCATAAAACTAAACCCACCACTTCCCACAACTGATATCAGATCAGACGAAGAGAGAGAAAGCATGAATATGTTCTCTATAAAATGATTTACGAAATCGCCAAAGAACTTGACTTATTAATACAGGGCCAGATTGAAAAAGCAAACCAAACATAGTGTCACTTGGGGGGTGATGCGTTCCAGTTGGCGCATTTTTCCTACTTAACTGAACGATCCGTCACCAACCACAATAAACCCTAAAATAGCTATAAATACCAGGTCTACCACTATCCTTACAGTAGACCGAAACCAGAGGATTGCGAAAAAGACCAAAAAACTGTGAAGCCAAACAACAACAAAGAAGCAAAGAAGGGGAAGAGGGAAAAAAAAAAAATAATCGCTGCCCAAGTGAGGATTTCGTTTTAATGCAGGGGAGATTATAGCAATGCTATTAGATCTCATTCTTTCACGAATCCAAATATCCTAATTTCTAATAGGTTGCCTCCATAATGATGACACGGGGACAAGATGAATGTCAAAAACAAGTAGGTCTGGTTACTATAAACTTCTGGGGCACGGGACCCCTACACAGTCATTACGGAATTGAACATCAATTACATCAGGAATAGAACTGAATCTAGTAGTAAATCCTACATCCAAGCTGTGAGAGCTTCCTTAATTAGCCAAAATATCTGTGCAAAAAATGGCTTCATGAAAAACATGTTTGAGTGTCGCTGATGGAAATCTGTGCAATCTGAAATATTAGCTAAACAACTTCCACATCTAAATTCGAGATTTCTAACTCCTCCGCCGGCTGTAAAAAAATCCCTTAGACCCCATAATTCTGATGCAAGAACTGATGCAGCTCCAATGTTAGCACCATCAGTACTGTTTAACATGAAACTCTCTGGATTAGGAGGGGTCCAACCCACTCTAATTTGAGTATAACCTGCCGATAGTAGGACCTTGGTTTGGCGAATTGGGCTCTCGAAAAACTAAAATTTTAATTAATCCAGAAGGACCAACGCGCAAAGGAAACATGAATGACCAACAGAAGTGTGGGTGATGTTGAATTTACAATTAATTAGATCAGAGCCAAAAGGGGAATGAATCATGAGTGGTGAAAAATTGGGAATAGTATCTGGAACAGTGAGGGAATGCCAAATATCGATGGCTTTCGGACAACCTCGCAAAAACATGGTAAGCATTTTAAGTCACACGACTCACGCCAGGACAGAGGTGGCAAGTATCATCAGTGATGATATGTCCGAGGAAAAAATTATACTTAGTCGCCAAATGTTCTTGTACAGCGAGCCAAATAAAAATTGGAGATCCTGGGATTAGAGTGAACATTTTCAAATCCAATTCTAATTCCAATCAGTAAAAGGGTACTGATATCTTTGGCGCACAAACGGTAAGCAGACTTACTACTAGAAAACAAGCCATTGGAAGAGTTCCAACTGTTACATCTGGTTGATCATCGAACCATTGGAGAGTATGACTAGAAATCCCTAACGAACCACGGTCAAGGCAGAAGCAATGACATTCAGAGGTCCTTCAACATGCATGGTTACAAAGGGGGCCAATAACTAACCAATTATCAAAACCAGAAGGAAGGGTTCTTACCCCCACCCTGCCGATATAAATCAAAACCTTTTCTTAGGCTACGCCAAACGAAAGAAGGTCTATGTCTAGTGCTGTTGAACTCGCCATAATTATTCTTGAGAACCTTAGCCCACAAGGAATCGGTCTCTCTGTCCACTCTCCAATTCAGCTTGGCAATGGCTATCTCATTCGCAAAACCAGCTGGCCGAATCCCTAACCCTCCTAAGTGTTTAGGTATTGCCACTTTATCCAAACCCGCGCCATGTAGTTTTTCCTTATCCGGAGTGGAACCCAAATGAAATCACGGTTAAACTTTGAACCTTCAAGGTACGTAGGTTTGGAACTTGGAGATGGAAAGCGATAGGAAGGCAAAATAATATAGAGCAAAATAAGAGGAAAAGTTAAGGTAAAATTGGAGAGAAAATTAAACTTGTGTTTTAAAGTTTCCCTTCTTTTTCTCTAGAAACCAAAGAATGAGATATAAAAAATGTAAAATTTTTCCTTCTTTTTCATTTTTTCCCCTCAAGTTTCAAACAGACTCTTAATTTGTGATACAAATTGATATGGACTCGAGGTTGAGGAAGTCAAATGTAACTAGATCTAAATTTTCGAGCTGTGGTAATTCTTTTTTTGGACAGAAACTTCAAGCCTGTTTGAAACATATGGAAAGAAAAGAAAAATAATAAGAAAAGAAAGTGCAAGAAAAATGTGAAGAAACATAAGGGAAAATGTACTGTGCTTATAACTATGTTTTCTTATTTTCTACATCTTTCGTCCGCGTTTGTTAATTCACAAACATGTTTTTTTTAAGTTTCACGGAGAATATTCATGTAGTCACATCAATATACAAAAGAAAGTGAGTTTCTTTTCTTACCCTTCTTTCTTGTTTTTTAGTCATATCAATATTTAAAACCTCACTTTTGAGCTGAATTTTTTATTGAAAGGCAAAAAAAATATTATCTTACAAAAGCAACATTATTTTTCCCTCTTAATAAATTGGTATCTCCAAAATGGACCAACAAAGAAGGACAGGGAAGTACTTACTTTCTTTCCAAACCAAATAAAGGAAGGATTAGGATCAAAAATAAATAAATAAATGGAGGATTTATTTTTTTTAAATTTTCATTTCTCTATGACATGTTCCAAATGAGAAAAAAAAAATTTACGGAGCTTTTGGTAAATAAAATTTACGGAACATAATTTCGTCCGTTCAAAAGTGTTTTAAATGATTCGGATTGAAAGTGAGCTATTACCGGTCAAAATTTTAAAAAAAAAATTCTCAATCATTAGTTGTCAAAACCAACAGGCGAGATCACGCGGCTAGACTTTCTCACGGAGGAGCCATTTTCTCCAAACAAAGCCGAAAGAAAGAACTTCGCAGTAGTTCAGAGAGAGAGAGAGAGAAGTGTTGGGAACAAAGATGGGGATGGTTTGGAAAGAGCCATCAGGCTCAGGCGATGCCAGCGGCAACAGCAGCGAGGAGCTATCAAGTTCCAGCAGCTCCGCCCAACAAGGCGGTGGCTTTAGGCGGTTCCCAACGGCGGCGCAACCGGAGATAATGAGAGCAGCCGAGAAGGACGACCAGTACGCCTCCTTCGTCTACGACGCCTGTCGCGACGCCTTTCGCCACTTATTCGGTCTCCTCCTACTCCTCCTTTATTAGCTAGGGCTTCAATTTTTTCCTCATTATTTCTATCCGTCTGTTTTGTTTTGTTTTTGTTTCGGCAAATGAATTCGACTCAGTTGTATTATTATTTTCCCATTTCAGGTACTCGAGTTGCTGTTGCGTATCAGAGTGAGGTTTGTTTTTCTCCAAACAAATAGACAGTAATTTCCAGCAGAAGGCTTGGGGAGTGTGAAATATTAGAGATTTATGTTGTTTGAATGTTAACATCAGTTATTTAGGGGAGTGGACAAGTAGCGCTGGTAATCGAACCAACCTTCTCGAGCTCGACTCTCGTTAGGTTCGTTGAGGAGCTTTGTTGTAATATATAAGAAACCCAGCTCACACGAGGTTTTGAAGTTAGTTGAGTTTTCGAGCAAAACTTCAACCAACTTAGTAATTCACTCGATAAGTTTATATACCGGATAAAAAAAAATTAAGAAAAATCAAGATGCTTGAGCCCAGTTCATGATGGGCCCAATACAGGCTCGTTGGAGTTGAGTCAAATGTTAAATGAGTAAAGCATTAAACAGGGTTTTTGAATCTCGTAATTTTTTTAAGCCATGCTTGAAAAATTCACTACTCAACACAGTCGACACATATGCGTCCCTATAGAGTTGTATCCACACGAATCCGGGGCACTTTGTCTCTCCACCACTGGATGTGGGGTTATCATAGTTTATCAGCATAATAAATTGGAAAGAATTCGCTATTGGGTAGGCACTCCTAGCAGCAAGATTGGTTGTCTTTGCTCCGGGAAATTTAACTTGTTCAAGATGGATTGCAGTCAAATATTCTGTTTCATTGACTTATGAATCTCTGTCCAGTGAATATTTCTGTGCCCCACCTGTAATGGAGATTCAGATTGCCAAGGTTGTTAATTGAGCATTCATGGTCACTAATCGAGCTCCGAATTACACCACTAATGCCATTGTGGAATGTGAATATATCGTTACAGATAGATTTGGGCCATCAGCTGCTAGAACATGTTATTTGACGTAGTAATTCTTGATTTCTCTGTTAGATTACGTGCGCTAAATTTGGTTTGGACTACAGTTGTTTTTGTGTTATTCTCCTGAAGCAGAAAGATGATTGTTTTCTTGAGTATTATCCAATGGCAAATAAGTCAATGTTGAGTCAAAAGATAGGGGTGTGCTGCATTTGATTTATGGGAGATTTAGTGATAGGTCCATTATAGACATTTCATAAGTCCACAAATCCACCTAATAGTTTTGTAAAGCCACAAGTCCACACAACCTAAACCCTAGGGTACCCTATGAAAGTGCCTAAAGCCCTAAACCCTATGAAAGTGCCTAAACCACTAAAATCCTTTTTTGGAAAGTGCACCCTAAAACCCTATAAAAGTACCTAAACCCTAGGATACCCTACGCTATGGTAATCTACCCTACCTTAGGGTACCCTACCCTATAATAAAAAAGTGTTCTCTAAAATCTTATGAAAGTGCCTAAACCCTAGGGTACCCTACCCTAATCTAGGGTGCCCTAAAATGGACTTCAGACCTTCCAAAATTAATAGGTGGACTTATGGACTTAAGAAGTTCACATAATGGACCTAAGACTAATTTTCTATTGATTTATTTAATACAGAGAAAAGAAATGAGAAATGTTAAGTATAGTAGACAGCTAAGACATGATACTTTCATGTTATTTCATCAGTTAGAAACTTAAGGTTCATGTGCTAAACCATCAATGCCATGTGCTATTGACATTTGTCTCTTTATGATTTTCTTGCTGATTTTCTCTAATGTTAGAAAGTTCGAAACTGTAGTGGATGTCAATTCTCAAACTTTGCCTGTGTCTTATTCTTTCCAGACAAAACTTCTGGGCCAAATGCTATATTATGTACTTACAACTGGTTCAGGGCAGCAAACACTTGGAGAAGAATATTGTGACATCATTCAGGTTATAGTCTTTTTCCTTTGTCATTCCTTAACTGGATTTTCAAGTAAACTACGTACTGTTGTTTGGCCTTTTTAGATGATCTAGCTGTGGAGGTTAAAAATGTAGGATAATGTCCAAGGAAATGTGGTGTTCAGTTATGTTCAGGAAAATATTGTCGTATACTAACAACTGTTATCATCTGTAGCCGCAAACTTGCTTTAGTTTGCTATCTATCTCTAGTCTCTGGTTTACATCATTTTGACCTGATTATGATTTTTCTGTTGGTAGTGTTACGGAAATTTCTACAGAACTTTTGATCTTATATTGGTGATTGATAACAGAAAACTGTACCGGTCGTGTCTATTGTTTGATTGTACAGGATGCTGGACCATATGGACTTCCTCCAACACCTGCCAGACGTGCTTTGTTCATGGTTTACCAGACTGCAGTTCCTTACATAGCTGAAAGAATTAGGTTAATTTATTCTTTTTCTTGCTTAACATCTTTTTTAAGTTCTTACTGTTTTCCATTGAAGTAGCTGTCCGCCAATTCTGCTTTAACAATTTTAGTATCCATCTCATATACAGTTCTAGAGTTGCTTCCCGTGGCATTACCCTCTCGGATTCACTATCTGATGATCTATATGGTGACAATGTTTCCGGGAGAAATCAAGATCAATCACCTACAGTCGCTGAACTCACATCTTCCTCTGCTCCAGAAGCACCTGTTTCAGCCTTGTCTAGATGGAAACTAAAAATTAATGGATTATGGCTATATGCAGTTCGGACATGGCCCTCGGTAACCCTTTTTTTTCTTTTACACTTTTTCACTTTACCCTGAGAATTTCTTTTTTGGAACAATTTTACTCTCGTAGTTGGAATTGAAATTTTATGCATGTGTTCGTGGAATACACGACAATGTTCTGAAAACTAGACGAGTGAGTGAACTGGGAAGTGACCGGAGGGCAGGTGACCTGTTCAATCCCGGGTCAACCAAAATCGTACTGACTTAATAAATGTATATACTATATACTACTACTGGATTTAAGTTTCACATGGTAGATAATATCTTTAAACATCAATGAAGTTCTATAAAGTATGCCCCTACTTAAGTTTTGTTTTCTGTTGTATTTTTCTGCGAAAGAGAGTTGCAATGAACATTTAGATGTTGCTGGTAAATGGTAATATGATAAGGAGTATCTTGTAAGTGTTGGCCATGTTTGTAAAGAGAGGTATGGAGTTATATATGATCTGGTATCCCAATATGTAATATACATGTGTGTCATGTTTGAAGAAGGATCATCCAAAGGAAGAGTGAAAGATTCCTAGAAATGGTAGTTCACAATCTATGGGTGGGAAACAAAAGCAGTAGCTTTTGCGTCCTCTCTTAAAGCCTCATTTGTTTTAGTCTTGTGCAAGCAATAGTATCGAGCATCAGCATTGCTTCAGTCCACATTAATGTTTAAACGGGCTGGGTTTATGCGACTGCAACTGGTTCATCTGTCTCCCCATTTGACCCTTATTTTGAGGCAGTTTGGGTAAAGTAGCCTGGTTCTCTTAAACAAAGAGTTTGACAGAACCGGAATAGAGACTGGTTGGTTGGTCTACTGGTTGAACATGCCTGTCCGCTCCAGACATAAGAACATTGTTACACGGTTTAAATCTTTGTTTCCTTTTCCAGACATGTGTGTAATAATTACTGAGTGGATGCCTTTCGGTAAGGTTCAGTTTGTGTGCCCTCCCTGCATGCTAAGCTTAGGTTTTTTCCTGCTCTCTGGTTTTTTCGTTTTGTTTTTTTCCTTTACGCAACAGAATGCTTTTTATCTTTCAGACTATGTGGTAATATGTGTTGTATGGTTTCGCTTGCTAACTATTAAATGGTGAGGAAAATTCAGATGCTTCCCTTGGCTCATGAATTTTTGCAAGTGGTTCTTCGCACCAACCTTATGTTCTTCTACTTTGAAGGTGATCCCTACGGTTTCCAAAATGGATATTTAGTTGCACTGAAAACATTGATATTGAACTTTGGAGGATAATTGGTTGCGCAATGGATCATTGCTCTGCAGGCCTGTATTATCACATATCAAAACGTGCAGCGGGCATTCGTTACTTGTTCATTGGCAAACAAGTGAACCAAAGACCAAGGTAGTTTATTTCAAAGGGATCGTACATGTAGTTTCACGGAGACAATTTTCAAGAGAAAATTTTGTGTCATAATGGTCCATGAAGATTTACTTTTTGGTTTGATTAGTATGCGCTTATCAAAGAATGATCACCGGTCCGTAAAGACTATCTTCTTGGTTGGATATTCTTGTGTGCATATAAAATGGCCTGTTGACTTCATCCAACATTTGATCTTTAGATACTTGTCAAATAATGATCCATGAATATGAACTTCTTGCGTTGACTTTTTCAGAATGTATAAAAAGATCTGTCAACTTTGTCACACAACCCTGGTATATGACAAAGTGCATAAGATGCTAGGCTTTTGTAACAATGTGCAAGCAAATGTACCTTATAAGTGACTACCCCGTCTTGCACCTGGAGATGCAAACATCCAAACAGATTGCGAACAAATGTAAAGAAAAGAAGCATAATGTAAACGGGGAACAAATGCAAATAGAGAGACTTGAAGCCAAGACCTCTCCCAAAGCTCTGAGACCATGTTAAGTTATCAATAGTCCCAAAAGCTTAGGAAATGGCCCCAGCGATGTACATCAAGCTTTCTAGCATGCTATCATACTACTACCCATTTCAAGTACTGAGTGTTTGTTCGATTGATGTTTTTAGGACATACCAAGCACTAATTGAACATGTAATTCAGTTTGAGTTCAAAATGATCAATTTAGCAGATAATATGACCAGTTTGTGTTTTTAATTTTGTGCTATAATGGCATAATCATACCCTGGATTCCAACATTGTGTTCGTCATGTATCATGATTTATTGAGCAGATGTTTAAAATCAATTGTGCTGTGCTGCAGATACCAAATATTGGGGGTCTTTCTTTTAATTCAACTCTGCATCATTGCTGCTGAATGCCTACGACGCACCAATTTATCTTCCATTGCTAGTTCAGTTCACCAAACATCCCTAGGGACACACCAGGCTTCAGCAGGTTCTGATTCTCGAACTGTAGCTCTCATAGAGATATTCTTTGAATTTGGCTTCTCTCACAATATCATGTCCCAACTCAACTATGACTTTTTTTTTCCTTTGGTCATGAGTTTTTGTAGGGCGAGGAATACCAGTTTTAAATGAAGGTGGCAATTTGGTAACTGGGGACTCTGATATGGGAAGTTGGGTCTCTGATTCCAAACCAACTTCAGAGGTGATTTTCCAGTTTGATCGAGGAATTGCTATTCCCTTTTTGTGACTGTTATTCTAGTATCACTAAATCTTCACTGGGTTTTATCACCTTTTTTGTTTTTCAACTTTTATAAATATTTTTTATTGCCCCAAAACCCTTTTTTAGGTTATATCACAAAGCTAATGGGGGTAATGGATACAAAGATAGGACACATTGCAACAACGAAATTCACTTAATCCACCATTCCTCCCCCAGGACCGTGTCTATGGTGGTGCTTTTCAGAAGCCTCTTTTTGTAAAAAAGAGATCTTATGGATGGTGTTCTTTCATATATGTAATGTCTTCGCTATTGCCAACGGAGAAATCATACGAACCCACCTTGGAGCACATGTTTCTTCTTTATCTAACTAACTGAAAATTCAGACCCACCGTGGAGCACATGAATGATCTTCATCTAGATTTGGAAACTATTCGTAATTTTGCGATCCAGTAAATTCCAAAATAGAATTACCATATAGGCTTACTTCTAATAATCAAACTGTTAGATTAAAGCTGATCGCTACATAGAAATACCACCATTGGTATTGGGTGAATTCTGGTCACTCCTATTCTACTTTTTTTTCTTATGGGCTTCTTGTGTGATGATCGCATTTGTAAACCCAATCAGATGGTAAGGTTTCATGTGCCCCATATAGAAATACTTCACATGCTTGTCGGGGCATGCTTGTCGATCTTAATTCCCAGTGATGAGTTATTTAGGGAAATATTTAGAGAGATGAATATCTATCATGTGCAGCAATTCAAACTGGTTTACAACCTATTAACTCCATTGCTGAACGATATTTTTTGCTTAGTCTCATGCAACAAGTGGAGTCGGTAAATGTACGCTTTGCCTTAGCAATCGCCAATACCCAACAGCCACACCTTGTGGTCATGTATTTTGCTGGTATTGTCTTTTAACCCCTTCAGTTTCTTCTCTTGTACAAAATCAATCTCTCTCTCTCTCTCTCCTGATTTATTGTTCTTTTTTGGTAGGAATTGTATTATGGAGTGGTGCAATGAAAAACCTGAATGCCCTCTGTGCCGTTCTCCTCTAACTCATTCAAGTCTAGTTTGTTTGTATCATTCAGATTTCTAGTCCTTGATCGTGTTGGATTTGACCCAACGAACATGAAGGAAAATGGAAGTGTTGTATTTATGTTGGTTGTCCCCTACTTTTTAACATGCAAGGACATTCATAGAAATAGCCTTTGGCATAACAATGAAGAGCTTGTCTGGGTTTTTTTTCTTCTGATGGGTTGAGCAAAGTAGGTGTTGTTCCAGAAAATTGGGTTCGAGATCATTGTATCCCCATGGTGAGCCTAGTCTTCATCAACTATATATACTTGTACATATTTCTTCTATGGAAAAACATAACTATCCGTAAGGTTCCTGTTGCCCGTTCCTGTGCAGATTTAATCAACAATGGAGGTTGTCAAATCCTGGTGATTTCTCACTTGAATTCAGAATTAGCAACTGCTAACCGCAACACTGGTGGTGGGTGGGTTCTGATTTACTGATTCACTCTCCACAAAAGATGGAGTGCTATTCACTCGAACGGATTCAGCGGATGAAGCCTGGGGTTTGTGGGAATGATTCAAAATTGGGGCATTAAGTTTACAAAAAGTCTTGAAACAAAACACCGAACACAACTGCGTCAAGAACCGTTCAATGCCTGGAGACCCATGTGTATCGAACGATTTTGTCCGGAGTTGTGTGTTAGTTTGTAGCATTGCTCTTAAGTTTAACCAAAAGTGGGTTGCTTTCCCTTTTTCCTCTTGGCTTGTACTTGCGAACTGATCAGTCAGTTGAAAGCACCGGTTCAGATATAGTAGTTGTTGGGTCGTCGACTATTATCAACAAATTGGTACCAGACTCTTAGGGGATACTCAAATTGCTCTCACTGACACCATCTACGAGAAGGTGAGGTCGTCTTTCTTTCCAGCCGCCATACGCCAACAAGCCTTAAAGACGGAGAAGGGGAGGAGCAGTTATCTATGTAATTACGGTCTTCGTTACTCTTCACACTCCTAACTTGGGGCTCAAAAAGAGATTTTTAATTAGGTCAAGTTTGATTATTTTTCTCCTTTTGTATATGTCAGATGTATGCGTTCATTTTGTTCATAATTTTGAGCATCAGTCTATTGTATATGTGGTCCTCGCAATATGGATGAATATGGTCCTAGTATCTTCGATTCTCTATGTAAAAAGCTCCAAGTGAACCTTTGTAATTCGTTCGATATGTGATTTTCAGATGTTCTAGATGAGTTGTTCCAATTACAGCCCTCTTCCTTGAGTTAAGTTCTGACTTTTGTGGGTTAGGTTACTTTTATAGTTGTCAATGTGGTGTTCGATCTTGCCGTACAGATGACAACCAAGTTTCTTGGAATTTCTTTGGGTACTTATTGTATGAGATTTATGAGCAATATCGAATAGCAAGAAATATAAAAAAAAGAAAAAGAAACTCTTTCTATATATATTTGAACCCCTGTTCGTCATCTTTCTAGAGAGAAATCAAAGAAGCCATACAATGATTTTGCTGGTCCTGTTCTAATCCCTAATTGGGAAAAAAGAGAATATTACTTGACTGGTTTTAAATATTTTTAACGATTCTCAAAATTATGAACGAAATGAACGCATACACCCGCGTATTGCACTTGCATTTACAAGTACAAATAGAAAGGACAAAAAAAGCTCTCTACATGAACATTTCAAATTTCAGCACCTGTTTCTTAAAACAATAAATAACTGGCCTGTACTTCAGACTCTGTAATCCAGAATCGATCCTCCGTCAACTAATTCAAGATTCCCCTTGTGTAAACTAAAACTATAATACATAATTACACAACTATTTAGTCTCGAATTTGAGACTAGGAAAAAAAAGAGATGGTGAAAAAAAAATTACCAACTGAGATTGAGGACTTTGAATTTACAGTCAATGCACCATCGATATATTGTTAGTTGCAGCACCAGGGAAACTTCAATCTTTTCAATGACGTGCTCAAGGTCTCTCTCTCCAACCAATTTAAGAGAGGAATTGCAGCATAGAATCTATACCCTCTCTATCCGTGAAGAGTGGGATTGCAACTTTGTGGTTACATGATTACCCTTTGACATCTGATGATTATACTTTGGCACGCGATATTGTTGTTCTAAGCAGACTGGAAACTCACCTGCCCAGGAGCTGTTTTTTCAAATTCTGCACAAGCCTCAGGGGTGTCTTCCTCACTAGGTGGAACAAACTGCCAAAATAGAGGTAGATATCTGTCCCACTCCTTTAAAATAGAAGAGCCTTTGCTACTCCCAGTTTTTGCCTTCATCAAAAGCAAACCAAGCAATTCATTAGAGCTTATGGCAGCAGCATTGCATGCATCATAGAGTCATAGCAGGTCATATTAGAGAAGAGACAATAAGGATTCTCAAAAAAATTACTGCTTTTGTCAGTGACAATAATACCATCAATAATTTGGAAATTAAAACTTAAATGTTGCCATAACGACAAGTAAATTACTACAACAATAATCAGGAAGGAGAAACAAAATGCATCTTATTGAGAATTCAACTCTGACAAGTCAAGAAAATGTATTTCACGTTTACATGCATACAGTTTGTTAGGGATACTTACAACATGCTCTTCGATTAGGCTCTTTAGCTGCATTTGTCCGACAGGGGCAACCACTCTCTGGACCTTCACGATTTCTTTATTTACCTGGCATAATTATGCAAGAATGATTAGACAATCCACAAATTAAAAGATAGTCTCGCTCGTCTCTCTTTGTTGGTTGATCTTGGGACTTCAAATCTTTTTAGGGGACATGCATTTTATACATGTTCCCTTAGAAAGTGGGATTTTGTAATTGTGAGAGTGGGAATTCAAAGGCATGCATTTAACACGTCTCCTGAGATAGTGGGGTTTGATTTCCAAGCTTTTCCCTTCATCCTACTTTTAAACTTACTTCTAATCATTTACGCGGGTTATTTTCGAAAATCATAACATTCTTTTCAAAGAGCACTAATATTGTGGGACAACCCAAGATGGAATTGAGTACAAACAAGGAACAACATGAGACGAAGGGAGTAGACTTTTAAGAAAGCGAAGCACTATGCCCACAACAAAGTAAGATTCCAAACAACCTGACTGAATACGAGCAGTAGCATTTGTTTCAGAGAGTTTTTTTTTAATTTTTTTGGGATCCCTGGAGTAAGAAAATTCCTTGCAACGAACCTTGGGAATAAGAGCGTCATCTTCATCAAGAATATACGCCAAACCTCCCGTCATACCAGCAGCAACATTTCTGCCCACTCTGAAAAGGTTCACAAAATAACCATAACATTAATGCATAATCGCAATCCCTCCAATGTCTAACAAGTAAAATGGAAAACAAGGAGAATGCATACTGTCTACATCTTATGTTTTATCTTTGGAACGTAGTTCAATGGCAGGAGCAAAGTACTGCTATTAAACCAAGCGAGGAGCACAAAAAATTAAAGGAGGACAAGAAGTCCACCAAAAAAGTAAAGAGAAAAGGTAGAAACTAATACTCACTTTCCAAGCACAACCACACAACCTCCAGTCATGTACTCACAACAATGGTCTCCAGCACCTTCCACTACAGCTTGGGCAAGAGAGTTTCTCACAGCAAAACGTTCCCCAGCTTTCCCTCTAACAAAGACTTGACCACCTGTTGCACCATATAAACAGGTGTTCCCCACAATAGTGGCTTCCTCAGGGCAAAACCCGGTATTCTCTACAGGAGATATGATCAATTCCCCTCCAGCCATACCCTAGAAATCAGCTGGTAGCGTCAGACATCATAAAATCAATAGAAAGGGAAAAGGCAATTAATGCTCAAACATTTAGTATTCAACTGTGCTTAATTCGAAAGGCAGCTTTACCGCAAAGTTCCAACTCTAGATTAATAAGTAATATAGGAAAATTAAGCTGCTATATGGAACTATATTTTTAATGACTAATTTCGGATTATCAGTATCCAGGATTTCAGTAATGGAGGGGCAACATACAGCCAAAAGGTTCTCTTACCCAAAAATAACAGCAATGTACCTACCGAAAAATCTACAGCATGCAATGTATGTATATGCCAATATAATCAAAACAAATTCCATAAATACCATATTTTATTCAAAATGCACTAATTAAGACTTCATAAGGGGAAAATTTGCTAGAAACTAAAAGTCTTAGGTAAAATGTTAAAAATTTGAGACAGGCTAGCCAGTCCATGAGCATTAAGTTGCTCCGCGGCTGAGTACAGATTTGCCTCAACAACACTAAACTTCTGAGTGAAATCATAAACTTGAAAATATGCAAGTTCAGGACTATGTCAACTTAATCTCTTAAGTGGAAAGAGCTACTCATTTAGGCAATAACTTTGGAGTTCACAAGCTGCACCACTTCATGGAAGTACTACCTTCCCCACATAGTCATTAGCTTCTCCTACCAGCCGAATGTTCATTCCAGGTGTCAGAAAACAGCCAAATGATTGTCCAGCACTCCCCATGAACCTAGTGAATGAAAACAACTTCTGGTTATTTTTCTCCTATGCATTGAGCTAACGTAAACCGACAAAGCAAGTTGACTGCACAATACTATATGGAGGAAAAACCTACGTTATATTTAGCTGCCCAGCAAAACCAGTGTCACCATACTTCTTTGCAACTACACCAGCTATACGCCCACAAACAGCACGGTCCACATTGTATATCTTTATACTTTTACTGACCACTTTCTCATTCTCAATTGCATCTGATATCTGCACAGACAATGAAGCACTACTCAAGACTATGGAATATGTCTGATAGAGAGTAGAAATCAAAGAGGACAAAACTCATTTATATTCCAGAAAGAAGCTTCCAATACTTGCGATCACTGGCGAGGATTTACACATCAAGCTATCTTGTCCTGGTTTTTTGTACAAACATAATAGCAAGTTTGCAGAGAAGAGAGAGAGAAGAGTTTGTATAGATTTTGAATCCCTTATTGTTATGCAATAATTGAAGATCTCTCCATTCGCTATGTTGTCGAAAATTGATATTGTAGATTAGTATTTTGATATTTCAGGCCTACTAGAGTAATTTCAAGAGGGTTTTCACCAATGTAAATTTGAAAGGTTCTTTTGAAAAAATTATAAGCTGCGGCCCAATTTAGGATAAACAAAAGAAGAAATCTATATTGTCTTGGATTCACTTTCACCTATGCTTTGTATCTTTGTTGATTAATTCCATTGTTTATCTTCCTCAGTTATAGAATAGAGGCAAAACAACATCAGCAACCAGTATATATTGAGAGTTCTCTCTCTTGTCTCCGCCAGTTATATCAACAAACGATGGTCAAATTAAAATTGACACAAGTCACGGTCATTACGCTTAATAGGAACATTTATGAGCTTGCTTATGGTTTTGCCTCTGCTGGATGTTTGATATTAGCACCGCAATGAGTGTATCTTGCTTTCTAATTGTATTCTCACGTATAGAAGAGTAGTGCGAGGAATATTCTTTATAAGCGTGTCCTGTAACGTACTTGTTCAAGTTTAGTAGCATCGCCGTGTGCGTATCAAATCCTTAACACCTATCCACAGATGTGCTTCCTAGGTCGGATTAGTACCAAGTAGTTTAGTTTTGAAATGAGAATGTGAAATGTATATTCCTAGAAAAAAGACATGACAGTTTAAATTCTCTATGGAGAAAGAATACAACTGAAACTTAACTCCGTGCATTCACCTAGACCCTACCATACTACACCGCAGACTGGGTAAATCAAGAACCCACAACTTTTTAGCAAAAAAAATTTGTTGATGCTAAAAACTTGCACAGATGTCATGAACTTTTCAAAAGGAAAGGGCTAAATTTACCAACCAATAACTTCTGTAAGAATAGAAAAAATATGTAGAAAAACAGTCCAAAAGACTTATCATTAGGCATTCCAACATAAACATTTGAATTTCAACAAATTGAGAATGATAATGTTGCAAACAGATGCATACAATAGTCATCAAAGTTTACCTCGGGATCTGAGAGTAAGACATCATCTAAAACAGGGCCATTGCTATGAACATCCTGAAGTCTAATTTTCGTACTGCTCCACTTTGGTAACCCAACATTCTGTATAAAGTTAGAATAGAAAAGATGTATTTCATTTCCAAACAAAGTCTAGAACAAATCAATTTTATGATGATAGGGAAAAGGGAATATGGAAACACGATTAGATGTTCCAATACATACAGAAAGAATATAACCAAGATCAAGATGTTGTGTTTTCATCAATGATATATCTCGAGGTCTTAGTAGATCCGTTCGGCCAATTATATCATCCAACTTCTCGTAGCCTAGTTGCGCCAAGATACCCCTTACCTGACCAAAAGGAAAAAAGATAACATTATTGACCGTTACTGCATGTAGAGTGAAAGGAAGGCAACTAAAGATATCAAATTATGTAGATGAAAGAACATGATCTGGCATTAAAGACCAGGTCATTAGCTAATCCAAACATCAACACCAATCCAGTCTTCTATTCATTTTCAAGGAGCTCAAAGAAATGACCTATCCTTAAATTAAATTGACCATGCTTGAGGTTTCCAACAACTGCAGTGACTCGCTTTATAGTTTCTGAACTAACATTGACCTGTTAGTCAGAGTTGTCAGGGAAAAAATACAATCTTATGTTGTTATGCTTGTAACTTATGCCAAACAAACCCACACATCTCATCCCCAATTCCCAAGTTTGAAGCCGAACATCCGCAACCAGCCCACTGCGAAGCAAATTTCCCCATATTGGTATGACAATGTGCAATATGCCAACTATATAAGCTAGGGGGCATCCTCACTTTTATAGCTAGCTTTTAGAGTTGAGTTCTATCTAAGTCAGATTAAATGATATCAGCTGGAACATCCGGAGATGGGTAGGGTGCATGTCCATGACCTACACACAACAAGTGCTACCATGGGCACGCAGCACGCTGTGCATGAGACATGGTATGAACTGAAGTCCCACATTGCCTACGTGTGAGCGTAATGGGAGAATGCCCTAGATAAGCTTGAGGAAACCATCACTTTAATTGCGAACTTTTGGCGTTGAATTCTTCTGTGTAACACTAACACCCACAACCTACCAATGATCAAACACTGCACCATTACTGCTATAACCTACAACCACCCTCTATTTTATTGTTTCAAATCTCCACTACCAAGTACCCCAAGATTTGGAGTGCTAATTGCGTGCGTGCATGAGAGAGAGATGAGAAAAATTGGTAAGCCAGAAATCGTCATGGAGCTACATGATGGCGCCTCTAGAAAGCTGGAGAGTCTATGCGTGACGCATTAAACCCATCAAACCTTTGAGAGCCAGGCATGTAGATTACCTCTTCAGCAACATATAGAAAGAAGTTGACAAGATCACCAGGCACACCAGGGAAACGAGCTCGTAATTCTTCCCTCTGAAATAAATAGTAAGAGATAGAAAAACACCAACAAATCAATGTATGTGAGAAAATGGCAGAGAAACTTGAACTTGTTGTAAACTGAATTACCTGACTGGCAACACCAACAGGACAATTATTTGTATGACAGATCCGAGCCATAACACAACCAGTAGCAATCATTGCTACAGAACCAAAACCATACTCATCAGCACCCATTGCAGCAGCCATTAGGACATCAATCCCACTTTTGAAGCCTCCGTCGACTCGTAGGATGACCCTCTCTCTCAGTCCATTTTGAAGAAGTGTCTGTCACAATACGAACTTGAATATTCCTGCTAGAATTTCTAGGAAGAATCCATAGTACTTTAATTGTGAACAAACCTGGTGTGACTCTGTAAGTCCAAGTTCCCAGGGACCACCAGCATGCTTAATGGAACTTATAGGGCTGGCTCCAGTTCCCCCGTCGTGCCCTGATATCTGCAAGCCAGGGTACATATACTGGTCAGCTGCCACTATGATTATATTTTACTGTATCGCATGAAATTAAACCCTAATACCTAAGAAATGAGAAATAAACCTTGGTTTTACAAGACATTCTTTTATGGCAGATACCATTTTCAGTAATCATCTAGATGATAGGGTATGAATAAAACAAAAACTTTGTGCTCTGAAGTTCCAAAATTATTTTCGAGTTAAAAAAGGAAAAACTGAAAGTAACCTTCCAAAGAAAGAAAAAATGGTCAAAGCACAATTTCCCAAAGAGTATCCAATGGTTTTGTTTTGTATCAAACTTGAGCAGATAAGTTGGCCCTTAACGTTGTATTATTCCATAAAATCTTAAGACAAAAGTATCCATGTAGTTGAATTACCTTAAAAGAGCACCAAAATATGCTTAAGTAACGAAGTTTAAGATGCTACACACTATTATTGATTGTTAGTGTGAGATACAGAGTAAGCTCTTGGAAACAAGTCCCTAGTTCCCAGGAGAACCATTGGCTGTGTAGCCCGACGAAATCTTCCCCATAGAATGCTTGATCCTCTTGTTGGTTTTGGGTGCGGTCCTTCAGTTGGAAGTTTCTTTGTTGCTTTGCATTGTTTTGCTAGGTTGTATTCCATTTGTACTCTTGGTTTTGGTTAGTATAAAATGTCTCACTTACCAAAACAACACTCTGATTGTTAGGGTCAAAGAGGTAGTGCAAGCCAAGAATGCCACAGATACATACTTAAATTTTCTTTACACTAGCCAGCATCCAGCCCAGAAAAACTAAGTACGTTCTGGAAGGTTGATAGACAATGTAGAACTTCATCACATCTTATCACTATTTGCACAACTTTTTAGGCTTCAAAGAAACCTTCTGCTGATAACTAATTTACAGAAGTGGAATTTTTCAGTTTGGGCAATGTTCATTCTGTGGTCTGTATCTGAGTGTATCTGTAAATTGCTGTCATGTCAGCAAGAGAGAGACATAAAAACTCTCCATTATAGAAAGATAACTTCCAATGGGGCTAAATGGCCTGCCAATGCAGCTATAGGGTTCCGCCCAAGAGGATGCATCCACACAAACGGTTTCAAAAAGCGGTTGTGGTCCCTGTATACTAGTGGTGATATAGTTCAGCATGTAACTGCTGTACCAACTGTAGCCACGACTGAAGCAGTGATTTTTTTTCCTTACCCCCACAACCTCACAGAAACTTACTATGCACCCATTTTCCCTCTAAAATCACATATGCTCAGGTTTAACAAGATTTTGGGCAGATTATGTTTATTGTTTATTCATCATGCGTGACATGTGAGTTGGAAACAACACCACGCAATGAATGCCCATAAAAAGTTAACATTACAGAGTAATCTTTATATATAATTGACAGAAAAATCAATAATTGACTACTGACAGAAAACATTTGAAGCTCTAATCGTAGCAACTCAAAGATAGATAAATATTTGAAAAAAGAACCCCACTCAGACCTAAAATGGCATAACAAATATTTTCAAGTTGTACAAGTAACAAAAGTACAACGAATGACATACAAGCTCAAATACTTATTGTAACCTTACGCCCACTGTTATGTAATGATTGTAACGGCCTGTTATGGGCATAAAGTTACCGTTGCAGTCGTTACGCATGTGAAATCCAGTCTCACAACTATAACCCGACGTAACAGTAGCGAGCTTTCTTGAAAACCATGTCAGGCAATCAGCCAGAAACCCTCTAATTTACTAAACTGATAAGAGCACGCAAAAGGAAAACATATGGAAATATCATCCCAACAAGTGTAAATACCAGTCACTTGTAATACCTGTATGACATCAGCATTACCCTTTGCAACCCCAGAAGCAACAGTACCTATTCCAGCTTCGGCAACAAGCTTTACCGATACCTTGGCCTTAGGGTTGACCTGTCAATTGATTAGAAATTAGAGATCATTACTATCATGAATCTAGAATCTTGTAAGATTAAGATTTAGAGAAGATCAAAGAAGATCATAGTTTACCTGATGGAGGTCAAAAATCAGTTGGGCAAGATCCTCGATAGAATAGATATCATGGTGGGGAGGTGGAGATATAAGTGGAACACCCGGCTTAGAATTTCTTAGTCTTGCAATATATGCGCTAACTTTTTTTCCCGGCAATTGACCCCCTTCACCAGGCTTTGCACCCTGGGCTATTTTGATCTCTAATTGATCGGCATTGACCAAGAATGTTGGAGTGACACCAAAACGTCCAGAAGCAACCTGAGAGATGTGCAACAATTTTTTTGTGAAGGATGCTTGCACATGGCATGAGATTATACACCTGCCAATTCTCCATAGGACAATTTACTATGACAGACCATTACTTTATAGCAAATCTCACATGAGATTGCAAAGGCACTGAGCCACCGACGTAAGCACTGTAACTAAATGCTAACAATATCAATCCAAAAATCCTTAACTAAATTGTTTGAAAGAGAGGATTAACCACTATTGACCTGCTTGATAGCACTTGTAGCAGTATCCCCATTTTGAAGACCTTTCAGATGAGGCAGTGTTGGAGAGTAGCCATCAACAACATCGGTAAGGGGGCTCCATCGAACGGGGTCCTGGATTTGAAAACGACATGCATTTGATACTTGTGCAAACAACTAAGACAGAATGGATCTAAGAATGGACAAAATTGAACTCATCAAATTCAATGGAAGGGAAATCAGACTGAAAATGATTGTGCACTGAGCAGATTACCTCACCACCTTCTCCTGAATTAGATTTTCCACCCAATCTATTCATTGCGATAGCAATTGCTTCATGAGTTTCCCTAGAAATAGCTCCTAGCGACATTCCACCAGTACAGAACCGTTGGACAATAGACAAAGCAGATTCAACCTTTCCAACTGGAATTGGGGAACGATCACTTTTAAACTCAAGAAGATCACGAAGAACCTAAGTGGAAAAGAACAAGAGAAGTTGACTTGAACATGTCTTCAAGACATTGGTTTCTCATAATCTAAGAAAACAATGGAAAAGAAATAACAGGACATCACATCAGCAACTAACATTCACAGGTCGGTTAGCCAAATGTTGCTGATACACTGAATAAGCACTTTCACTCTTTTGGCGAACAGCTTTGTGAAGCAGTTTTGACATCTCTGGGTTGTTTCCGTGATATTCCCCTTTTCAGCGAGAGAGAGAGAGAGAGAGAGAGAGAGAGAGAGAGAGTCAGCATCATTTGACATGGAAGAAAGGACTAAGCTGCAAACATTTATAGTTATCAAATCATGCCGTGGAGAAAATGTAGTGAGACAGGGCAATATCATGCATGAACTGTGTGGAAACTTTATATCCATCTCATTTGCAATAAGTGGAGAGATCCCAAATGTTAGCAAGTGATCACCCATTTCACTCCCAAGCAATGTAGGACTCTATTTCCTTAACATCCCCACTCACATGCAGCCGCGTTTGAGGTTTATCACGTGTAGCCTCTTTTTAGGTCTATCACCATGCAGCCTTTTTGCTGGTTCGTCATCGTGGGTGTGGATTATGAATTTTTTTTAAATGTAGGGTGGAATGGGCCCCACTCTAATATCATGTGGAAACTTTATATTCATTTCAAGGCCAATTGGCAATGAGTGGAGAAGTCCAGAATATTATTAAGTGATCACTCATTCCACTCCTAAGCAATGTGGGACTCTATTTCCTTAACATCCATATCAGATTGTTAAGTGATCACCCATTCCACTCCAAAACAATGTGAGACTCTATTTCCTTAACATCCATATCAGATTGTTAACTACCAACACGCCCCCTCATGTGTAGCCAGGCTCTCTCAATAAGAGAGCTAACCACGTGTAAATTTTAATCATTAGGTAGGCGGTGAGATACTAACACAGGATTTATTGCTAGCTCTGATACCATACAGATTGTCAACCACCAACTAATCTAAAAGGTTAAGTTTTTAGAGAGAGTATCAACATTATTATTTATATTCTCAACAGACTGCATCATCGGAAAAAGTATGTCACTATTAGGCCCTCAAAACACAATAGAAGGCTGATTTGAGTATGCAATTTCAGCCATTGTCAGTAGTGGGAGGATCTTCTGCTGTATTCTCTATAGATAATTAGAATTAGGTGTGCTACGCGATCTTGGATAGAACTCAACCTCAAAAACTAGCTATTTAACTGAGGGTGCCCTCACGCTTACATACTTCATATTACTTAGGACTCTTCACAAGGTGAGTGTTCTTCTCCCTTTTACTAGCTATTGTGAACATAGTTAGGATATCTATCCTTATATTAGTGGAATTGAGAAAAAAGTAGGGACGCTCGAGGTCGAATACTTTAGAAAATCCCATCCCCATTTTAGAAAATATTGACACCTCACAACTCTAAATGTGATAATTTCTCCACGAACTCAACAGCTAGCAGGTGGTCATAGTCCACTGACGTAAATCGCACAGCCTGCCTCATAATTAAAATATTTGCACGTGTTTAGCCCGCCTACAGAGGAGACCCAAGCCACATGTGCTGGGACTATAGAATAAAGGCAACTTCCCTTTTAACAACTTATCTAAGTTGACTAATGTTATCAATTACACTATTTTCTACCCAAGAAATGTTACAGCTGTACTCCACGAGCTAAAATAACTAAGATTAGTATAGAGATGAAGCCCTCAATCTTTGCTTGGATTTTGATAGTGTCTCAACCCTTACCCAACCTGTTTGTCCTATAGTTTCAACTACGTGACAGTTCCCGAAAAGCACAAGTAATGAACAAAAATATAACCATGCATGTGCTGAAAACATAAAAATGCTCGATGACAAAGGTTACCTCCTGGTCTGAATTGTATAAAACCGAAATTTTCTAGCCTTTTAGCTGTATCCTCAGAGAAAGCCTTCACCCAAAATGATAGTGTCTCCCTTGCCAGCTGAAAGATATAAGGATTTCACAAACCTATACTTAATGAAGAGCTCAATAGCTATATTCAATACTATTCAACTGCTTATAGAACTCAGAAACCTAGAAAAAGTGAGGAAACCATAACCCAAGCATAGAGAACCAGGGCATCCAGCTACATTTCGAGGAAAAAAACTAGTTACAACGAGCCCACATGGCTTATTAATACTCCCTTTATACCTTATTGTTAGTCCTCTATTCCGTTTTTAACTTGTAAATTTCTTGTTCGAATTATATATACCTCCAATACATGCACACTAAATTCTTGCCAAGACACAACTTAATAACTTATCAGTTAAGTTACTTAAGTAAGGTGGATTGTGTTAATTTAGCCAGTGTTCGAGTGTGTCACGTGCTTTGTTTGGTCCCCTAGGAATAAAAAGCAATACAACTGTTTTGATGGAAACGAACAGAATTTTTTGTTCCTTGGACACAACTGCCCAACAAATATATTTTGCTGAGGCAAATAAATGAATATAGGACAGGAAAAAAAGAAAATCATATTTCCAAGAGAAGATGAGAAGAACTTGGTCAACCATATGTTTAGAAGAATAATACATCACAGAAAACTCCTAGCTCAGTCTGACTGGATGAGTTCAGTCTTTTAGACTTAAAGATTCTAATCACAAGACACGTCTCATGTTCTTAAGAAAGGAAGTGCAGATGAACTAAACCAAAAAGCTAGAGAATAAGTGATCATTTTGATTTATGTCTCTTACCTCATCCAGAGTAAGTCCACCAATGCTAGATACACTTCCACAAAAAGCAAGATCAACAATCTCTTTTCCTAATCCGTAAATTTCAAATATCTGTGCACCACAATAACTAAATCAAAGAAACTTGTCAATGAGCTATCCTTAGAATTTGGAAGCAAAGCAAACAAATGATGATGGACAAAGACATTACTCAAAAGAACAAAGAAATCAGGCCACATACCTTGACAGCAATGAGATTCCCATTTTGGAGAGAATCTTCAGTAGACCAGATTTAACAGCCTGCAAAATGTTTACAATCAATATACGGTCTTCAAGATGATGAGTTCATAACAGTAAACTAACTCCAAAACAATCGGTTGGAAATCCACAAGGACAGAAAAAAATTATACTGCTCATGATACAAGACTAGTATGAATATAAAATACAGAGAAGTTGAAGAAAAATTACAACGCAAATCGTGTAGTAGATCATATCCATGTCAATCTTGACAGAAAGCAGACAATTACATGCATCTTGACAAGTTAATTTCTATTCAAAACTCCTACCAGCTCTTCTTCAATGACCATTGAGCCGCATTTAGAATTTGAAACAAGAAATCAAACGCACTCGCATTGTTCACTATTGCTGTCATTTTCATCGTTAGTGATACTGCAATTTTTCTATTGAATATTTAAGGTGGAAATACAATTTAATAAACCTGTCAAAGGTTGATGTATTTTAAGTGTGCTCTCTCAATTAAATAATCTAAACGTAATAAAGTTACTACCACTCAACTAGGATGACCGAGATATTACGTAAAGGGCTAGGGATGGCAATTTGAACCGAACCGATGGGTACCTGATCCGATAACCGAAATTATCCCCGAACCATAACCGAAATTTTCCCCGTGGGTACGGGTATGGTTGGCACAAAGGATAACCGAACAGGTTTCGGTTCGGTTATGGTTCAGCCGATACCCGAACCGAACTGAACCAAATATTAAAATTACTAAAATACCCTTTATATATATATAAACATAGCACTGTGTAGGGTTTCCCATTTGACTCATTTCTTATTTCCAGTCTTCCAGACGCCTCCATCCTCTGGACTGAGGCGATCAGATCTGAGCGCTCTCTCTCTCTCTCTCTCTCTCTCTCTCCGGCTGTCCTCCACTGGCCGACGTTGGGGCTCGTCTTTGTACACCGACTACACCGGCGAAATCTTTCTCTCTCTCTTCTCCGACGTCTCTTTGGGTCGTCTGATCGTGGCTATGAGAGGACGATTGTCGACCAGGGGGGCTTCAGGAGAGGAGATGCAACCTCTACCTCCTCCTGTCCAGCGACATCACAGAAGAGGATGGAAACTACTCCACCAAGCTTTCCCTCATGGCGATCAAAGGTCAGATCTCGGATTAAAAAAAAAAGGGCAGATCTATAACGTGCATATCACAGAGCATGTATACTAAAGGGTTTCTCAGGCTTTCTCTCTCTCTCTCTCTTTTTTCTTCTTATATGTTTATGGGATTTGTTGATTTGTTGTGTTTTGACTTTGTTGTGCATTGTATAAATTGATTTAGGAGTTCTCCATTTTTTCGATCGAGCAACAATCATGTCTCCATTGTATAAATCAATTGCGCACTGTATAAATCCAGTTCTTGCTCTATTCTCTGTCTCTCTCTCTTGTGGTTTCGGTTACCCATTCGGTTCGGGGATTACCCGAACCCCGTTTGGTTCGGATATGGTGAATTCCTCCTCTCTCCGTTCGGGTATCGGGGTGGATTTGGGGAGGCTTTCGGTTTCGGGGATCGGGGACGGAAATCCCCATATCCGCCCCGAATGCCCCGATTGCCATCCCTATAAAGGGCACCCGTTCAAGATGCTTCCACCACTGCAGGGTATGCAGAGGGTCAGATGCATGCAGTGCTATCAGTCAAAGGGGCAGTTATGTAGGAAAAATCATATTCTCAACCGCAATTTCTAGTGTCACCATTCACCAAAGAAATAGAAGAGAATGCTCATGGTAAATTTCCAACTACTTTTCTAACAATGATACAAATATTAGCCTATCCTAAACCACCTACATTCAGCAGCCGCATATACCAATTCCATGCCCAGATCACTGAAGGCTACCAGTCAACTAGACTGCAGAGTTTGGGGAAATTATAAGGCTGTTTTTAGCTGACAATTGATACAATGATTCTTCAGATCCGTCAATTTAATTGCATGTAAGGGTTTTAAGAGCATATATTTTAGATTGAGCAGTGTCATTGTGGAGGTAAAAAATGATACTCCCTCCGTCCCAAATTGATTGTCCCGTCCGCAAAACGGAGTATTAAAAATAATGCAATTTTTTCAAGAAAAAATTCAAACTTTTTTCACAAATTAAAAATTCTCATTGATATCTAGTAAGTTGTTGAAATTTTTTTGATTTTTTCTTGCAAAAATTGTATTATTTTTAACACTCCGTTTTGCGGACCGGACAATCAATTTGGGACGGAGGGAGTATAAGAAACCCTAAGTTGGTCGGAGGAGACAGTCATGTACCCCTCTCCCACCTATTGCCCCTTTTCTTCTCCTTTGTTCTCTATTATCCTTGTGGTTTCAAGGCCCCTACTGGCTCAAGGTTTCTCCCCTTTCTTGTCACTAGTTATCCCTCAATCTTCTATTAATGAACTCAAATGTGTTATATGTCAATGAACTATATGGAATCCATTTGTCTAAACTTTTATGAGTTGCTGACTATGTAGCACCGACACTCCACCAAGGGTGACGTAGCGGTGTCGGACACGTGTCGGACACCGACACACATCGGACACGCGGCCGACACGGACACTTCTCCAAAAGTGTCCTGTTATTTTGGGCAATATTTGGAGTCCGACACTTTCTGGACACTTGACAGACACTTCGGGGACACTTTTGACAGACACTTTCGGACACTTTTTTGTTGCAAGGTATAGATAATAGATGTAATGTCTTGGAAAACAATGTACTGCAAAGGTGAAAACAAGGCTATCTGGAGATAATATTATTAAGTTTTATCATATTTGAATTTTTTTTAATCTTGATATATATATAGAGAGAGAGACGTGTTCCCAAATGTGTCGTGTCCCCCATTTTCTGAAAATTTACGTGTTGGGGTGTCCGTGTTGTGTTGTGTCTGTGTCCTGTGTCCGTGCTACATAGGTTGTTGAGTTACACCAAAATCAAACTATGGAGAAATTTATAAGGGCTTATTTTCCTTATTCCAGGGATCAAGTGAAATGCATCCATCTCTTGCATTTGCTAATTGCTGTTAATATTCAGTGAGTGGGGCAATATGAAGAGACAAGAAAACAAATAGCATTGAGATAAAACAAATACTAACTGCTTCTAATATTAAGGATGAGAAGGGGAAAAATGAAGTTGACAACGAAATAAAAAAAATATTGACACACTCCATGTCTTAAAAATATTTTGGAATAACTAAACACGAAAAACACCAAAATTTCTTCAAATGACGCTCAGTACGTGAGTGCCACATAAGGGTTGATTGGGAACTACGAGATGTTTTTATAGATGTCCCCGGAACTGCCCCGATATATATATACACACACAATCCGGATCAAGTCCACACCCCTTCCCGTCCGCACCTCCCCTTTCCCAATCGAATTTCGATGATCCGAGCAGCTCAATGTGTTCAGAACATGATTTTAAGGATACCCGCGAGAAATCGGCAAAAAAAAACACCAGGAAGGGCTTCATCCGAACAGTATTTTATTGAACCGTTCAATAAAATACAAACAAAAACTGTTCGGATGAAGCCCTTTCCAATCATTTTTTTTTTTTGCCAATTTCTAACGAGTAACCTTAAAATTACGTTCTGATCACATTGAGCGGCTCGGATCATCGAAATTCGATTAGGAAAGGGGAGAAGGGGTGTGGACTTGATCCAGACTGATATATATCTATATATATAATGGAGCTGAAAGCCCAAGAATTACCCATACCAGCTATCACAAATCAGTAAACTAAGAAGATTCATGGTCACAGCAAAGATTTGACACAAGGAATATAGCTGCTCCAAGCCACTCATAACTCAAAGCAATGGTATCCACCAGCAATTTTTCATTGTCTTAATGAGCTATGAACAATTGTTCATGACAAGAAAAAGAGGGCAATGAGAAATTTGAGGGCAACAATTCAACGCAAACACTGCACATGAATATTAGTAATAAAAAAAGGAAGGCATTCTCCCTTGAGAAATCACTTTATGGAAAAGTATAGAAGGCTAAAAATGCTTGCCAGCTCATAGGAATTAACAGTTCCCAATCCAACTTACAGTCAACATAAGCATTATTTAAGGAAATAAAACAATAGAAGGAAACAGCCTCATAAAAACCTTATATTCCCTCAGGAGGTTCTACCCCACGGAAACGCTATTCAATGGAACTTTAGCTTTAACTAGTCGTGACCAAGAAACCACAGGTTTTACTTGGCGGGCGGAAATGCAACAAGAATGGATTTGAAAGCTATGGAAGCATATTGGAAATTACACCGTCAATAAAGAACCATATGTGATAATATAGACTAAAGGTTACTTAGATTAAACCCAGGCCTTTGATTGGTATTTCCTGCATTATATGTGGGAAACACCTCTCTATTGTGCAGAGTTAGCAGTGTTCACATAAAGTATATCTTCGAACGCACTAACATGATGCTACAGTCATTGCATTTGACCGCTCCCCAGCAAATTAGTGACAGGAGTAGGACAACATCAAGAAGTAATATTCTCAAAAAATGTATTATTGTTCGCACCAAATGTCATTCTGGATCTATCATCCAAATAACTATAGTCCAGAGCATCTAGGCATTTCAACAGCCCCCAGTGCCCCACCATAGTCCAGCTCATTATGGAGTATTCATGTCAAATCATGAAACGAAAGCAATCAAGGGAATCAAAATGGGAGTGACACCTAACATATCAATTATTTAAAGTACACAACAACTGACTAATTCACCAAAAGCAAACGAAAACATAAAAAGTTCCACCCAGCTATTTAGGCATAATAAAAATGGTAAACAGTGACAGTATATATAAAATAGAAAGGCATTCCTTCCAGCACGGATGCACAGACCTTGCAGAAGTTCTTTTGAGCCTGTTCAATCGTGACTGTCGGCATCTTTCCATTACGCATCAGGTTCACTGTTTTAGTGCTCAAACGCCATTGCCTGCATGTCTCCAACGCCAAGTACGGACATATGGCACTGAAAGTATAAAGGAAAATATGGATGCATAATCAAGATAACAAACAGATGTAATGATTTTAATGAGCAAAATTAGAAGTGGGAAGAGTAGCAACACTAGAAAGTAAGTGCACCATATACGGATCCTTTGTGATTGACATCCTAAATAATTTTAAGGAATAACAAAAGGGGATGATTCGGGATGTTCATTCCCTTGCCTGCAGTTCATGGACTACTAACAGGAAGGACCTGCAACATCCACATGTAAGCACATGATTGTTATTGTCACTTAACGTGACAGAATTATCCTTGCAGCAGGTAAAAATAGATTTCAACAGGTATGCTCAAATTCTTAGACTCCTAATGCCCAAAGCAAAAATCGGGGCTTCAAACTAAACTGGTTAAGGAATAACACCATATGCAACTCGCATGCTGCCTGATGAGCTAATAGCTGATGTCACTTACCACTCCCAAGCGACATGCAAGAAAACACCCTCTCCAAGCAAGAGAACTTGCTAAGAAATGTTCTCATTGACAAAAGTCTTCTCAGATTTCATCCATAAGATATTTACAAGGATTATAAAGTGTGCATCATACATGCATCTTACTCAAAAATATATAATCCAAAAATATTAAAACTTGTAATTTGACCAAATCAACAACTGTGATCCAGCATCGCTAGCCCTCCCATCTTTAACACACTAGGCTTTGGCCTAATTGAAGCACTCATTACACATTGGAATCCACATGCAAGTCATATACCATTATCAAACAAAGGTTATATAATTCAAGAGTTCATCAATATGAGTCGGTTGACATCTATGCAGTCTATCCAAGATATGTACATTTCTGGTTAAGAGTGCACTGAGGAGTATCGTGAAGTGAAAGCACAACTTTGAAACTAGGAAAATGAGGGGAAAACAGCCAATAAAAAACATATCTGTTTAATACTTCTTTTACTTGAAATACTTTGCGATTACATTGTCCTACTGCTCTTTGGCTTTTGTTTGTTCGGTTTCCAAGAATACTCAGAGAGAGTTATGTTTTTTGGATGGCCATCACAGGGAAGGTAAAGGGAAGGTAAGAGTTAAGGATTTATGGGAGTGGGCAGTCATTGTGCTTCTTGTTTGCATTTCCATTGAGAGGGTGAATAGATCCCTCGTTTGACTGTCCCTTTTCAAGAGGAGTCAGGCTCTATAATCACAACTCTATTTCGTCTACTCTTTATCCCCGGCATCAGGAAATTACTTAGGCATTTGGAAAATTTAGTGGAAAATTCACAAGTCATTTACAAGCTTGCTTGGTAAGTAATGGTTTACTTCTTATGGCAAGATAGAAACTGTAGCACATGTTAGAGCTTGTCCTAAAATGACTAATTATCACCACCAAAACTAGTACTATATGAATTTAAGTGACCTCTTTGCTCATTGCCAATTGATTATGCTATCAATATTAGGCTGTCAGAGTTTTTGTTTACCTCCACACGTGCAAGTGGGGGGTAGTAAGTGGGGGGTAGTGGCTCACAATGGTAAGTGATTACCTCCAAAACTATTATACGATCCTCGACAACCTTTCAATCTTGTCAATCGGTTTTGAGTTGGATGCTTTGGCAATACTTTAAAGGCATCAAATTCAAAGATCAAGTGAGAGTGAAAGCTTCCCAAAATGTCAAATCCTCTGCCTTAATCATATCCTCATCTTTTTCTTTTGTAGAATGTGGCTTATCGGTGGCTATGTTTTTGGACCTCCTCAGACCCCAATTCACTAAAACGGAGGGTAGGCCCTCCTTACCATTTGCAATCTCTGTTTTCTTTCCACAAGATTCTCACTTAAGAAAACATAAACATATAGGTGTTTGTTTAAATCAAATGCAATATGAATAAGTACATGTACAAATATAAATACAAACATAAATATACACGTAAATTCACATATAAACGCATACAACAATAATAACAGAACCCGCGGGGGTATGGGCGAAGGGAAGACTGGAGGTAAATATATAAACAAAAATTATGCATACACACAAATTATTATACACATAAACACATATGGGTACAAATGAATATATAGGTTAAGATATGAAAAGATTATGGAACCAAGATGAAACCAAAGAATGTTAGCACACATAATAAATACATTTTCTCTTGAAGGGTAAGGCTACTTGAAGCATGCGCACATCAGACATATGATTTGTTGAAAGTGTATGACGAAAACCCAACACTTCTAAGCATTAAGGTAAAAGAACGAAAGGATCAGAGTCATAAATATGCGAAATAACCTTGCACCATAGCCTATCAAACATGCAAACTGATGAGTACTGAAGCACTGAGCAGTGTCTGCTACAATTGAAGCAGACATTCGCAGGCCATTTTGAATCAAGTGCTGATGCACAGCACCAACGGCAAGAAGTATTGGAATGGCAGGCCGAGTGGGCTCCTGAGTAAAAAAATCATTTAACCATAAAAATGGTCAATTAGGAATTATGTAACAAATGTCAGCGCGAAACAAGCCTCCTTTCCACATCTTATCAAAGTTTAATTTCGTAATGTGCAAAATCTAATTTGTTATTACGTCTTCCTTTGTACTTGATGAACTTCTTGTCCCCTTCGTATTTTCTTGTATTTCTTTTTTTGCTGCTTTATTTAAAAAAAGAAAAGAAACTAAAACGTATTACACTAACAAACTAGGTCGTACATGACATCATGAGAGAAAGAGAGGTAGAAATATTCCCATCGGAAATGCAGATCACGACATGGACGATATATAAGGCTGCTCACCAGCTCATCAGACCTGTCAGAGAGAACAAGCAACTGGGAACCATTTCTTACAGCCTCATCGGCAGCTTCACATAGTTTATTCAATGTCTTTTCCAAGGAACCTTCAACTCCTTTCCTTATATCAAAAAATGTTGGTAAGACTTGGGGCTTCAGGTAGGGATCTTTCAGCAACAAGTCAAGCTCCCCTTCATTCAGCACAGGACTAGGCAAAATAACCTGGTCCAAGATAATAATTAGGCTCTAAAAAGCAAGAAATAATACGAGAACTAGCAAAGATGTCAGAGGGAGCTGATAATCCGATAAGAATGTATCTGAAAAGCCAAGACAATGGAAATGGGAATGAACCTGAGAGACATTCTCAGGTCCAACCTCTAATATGTTTCCGCGCTTCCCAATATTAACTTCAAGGGACATGACTAATCCTTCTCTTAGAGGATCGATAGCAGGATTTGTAACCTGAAATATGCACATAGAAACCAAGAGTACATAAGATCCCAAAAAAAAAATTAATTCCCATCATAAAATCAACAAAATATGACGATTAAAACGAACAAAAGGGAAACTGAACTCTTTCAGGGAACTACAATTCCCTGTTTTGGTCAAACAAAGTGACCAAAAACAATGTCAAACCTGAGCAAACCGTTGCTTGAAGTAATCATAAAGCATGTGTGACCTCTGAGACAATATTGCAAGCGGAATATCATCTCCCATGCAGAATGTGGGCTCCTTCCCTTGGGCAGACATGTTTTCGATTACCATTTGGACATCCTCGCTGGAGTATCCATATGCCCTGCTCCCATTAAAAAGCTAAGAATCAATGCCTTTTGAAGATGGGAAAAGGGCAATAAGTACATAACCTTCTGGTGGGAATCGAACTGTAAATTCAGTAGAGTGGTCCTTCTACAAAAAAAGACTGAAATTTTCAAAAAGGAATGTGAACTGAGAAGGACCTAGTACGATACTTCAAGTGGAATTGCTCCTGATTCATGAAGTTCTAGATGCAGAGCAGACCATAAATTTTTTGGACTCCATTAGCACCAAATAGACAAATTTCATTGTTCGTACTGGTGGCATGCCTAGTACAGCATCTAGCAACTTAAAACATTAGACGGCCATTTTTCCCAGATACAAGCTGGTGGCTTGCCCAGGACTGCAAACCAAATCATGTGAAGCATGAGGCAATTTGTCTTTCAACAAACTCCATCTTCAGCTAATTCAATCATAACTTAGTTAGATTATACTTTCAAGGCAAAACTTAAATAATGATATAGTTAAAATTGCAAAGCGCCCGAAAACTATGGCATCTGTTCTTTTGATACGAAACACTGAAGCATGACTTCTCTGATATGAGAAATATGGTTCACACTAAAGATACCGTTTCTTATTTATCCTCTTTTAAGGCATAACACATCAATGCTCTAAGTGTTTGATACAAAAAACTTCTTAACATTGACCAATAATGTGTACAGCGCCCTCATCTTCTCCTATGTCGCCTATTCTTCACAAGCTTCCAGATTCATTTATTTCTACTTCGGCAAGCCATATAACACATTCAAAGGAGTTGTAGTACCAAAAACTTTTGCTCATGATAACTATTAGTGGAGTCAACAACAAAATATCAGAACCACATTGCCCAGTAATTATAAGTCTTTCTTTAGGTGATTTTTCAAGCACACAAAATATCCGAGAGGAAGCTTACAAAATTCTATCTGTAACAGAACTTAACACCCCAAGACAATAATGAGACAGATTGAGACTAATGACGCAAGGCATAAAACATTCAAGAGACAAAAAGAATGCAGCATTTTGCAAGATAAGATCCAAAATACTTACTGTTGGCGTCTTAATATTGCTTCATTTTCCATCACTGTTGCAGAAAGGAAGTTTGCAGGCTTCAGGGAACGCAAGCTTTCATTCACCCACTTTCCATAAGGATGTGATGAGGCAACTCGTTTCTTAACTTCTGTGTTCTCATAAACCTGAAATTCAAGCAGTTTAAGACATCAATTCAACAAACTATAAGGTGGTGAAGTACATTCTCGACTTAACCAAAGTAGCATTCGCCTTAAATCAGGAACATCTTCACGACAAAACGAGAAATTCTAATTGGAAAGTAACGACACGTCAGAATCATCAATATAGGCTGGACATAACTAACTTATTAAGAAAAGACTCACATATTGTGGATATGTCAATTAAGATTCTATGTACTAGTATTGGAAACGGAGTACTACAATGAAAATTTGTGCTTGCTAGGCTAAAAAAATTGTTTCCTTTTCAAACCAGATGCTTTAGACTTGATTTCGTTAGATTATAAAGGCTCTGGAGTTAAGCATATTCCTAAATTAATAGGAATGTTTTTGCTATCATGCATCAATCACATGTGAGTTGGCCCTTATGGGCGTGAAATGGTGGAGGTCTGGAATTCAATGAAAGTATATTAGCTATGGTAAGCGAGTAATAGAATAAACAAAAATGTGTTCGGCAAAAATCTCCTCTGAAAGGCTAGATGCATAAAAGGAAACTTCATTGATGACGCACAAATGTCTTGATGCAGATTAGTCATATCATCCAAATTTGATGATTGCTCAGAGGAGACAACTATCATTAGCTATGTTCATCCATTGCCTAGCCGCTTGAGGGTTACAAAATAAAACCAGCTCACCAATATGGTTGCAACGACGAACAAATCTGCAGGCCTACATTACTGACCGGCAAGCACAAACGAGTTTATGCATGCAACCTAATTGCTTTTTCATGACACGTTGCTATATGGTGCCTCATAACTTGTGTTTGATGAGGTAATATAGATATGACTTCTATTTAACATTTTCTTGGCTTACTAAATCATACAATTACTGTCAGATGGAAGAATGTGTATATTTTGTATACAAATTCGTAACTAGTGATGACTACCTCATTGCAGAAAGTCAAAAACATTCCAAGCATCCTTGCAAGTTGCAACCAATAGCAATGTCCGCAAAGACAAATGGAATTAGCAAATATACAACAGAACAGCACACAGCAAAAGTAAGCCAATTGTCTATGGCATGTCCTATTTCTCCATTCATATGCATGATTTCACGGAGGAAGATCAATTTGCAAAAAACAAAGAAACGATACCAACTCAAGATGGCATTGACAGAAAAGAAGAGGGAAAAACACATCTACTTGAGTTGATCAAAGGGAGATAAAAAATAAAAAAAGACAGACTTATACCGTGCGGATGCACATATATATATCTATCATTAACCTACTTTCTACTTGCACACCAAAGAATCAACAAAATAGAATCACTACACCAACCTGACCACTATGTAGATCAACTGTTATCATCATTCCAGGTCCAAGACGACCTTTCATGACAACCTTTGATTCATCCATTGGAAGAACACCAACCTAGATAAAAGGAAAAAACAGCTTGATTAGTGGCATAGCTTATAGTGACTCTAAACCATTCTGAAGATTCCAAGGGTCCACATTCAAACGCAGGCAGAGGAGTTAGTATAAGGGAAATAAATCATTTCTGCAAGACCCATCCACAATATTTAAGTTACAAGACGTAATGAATGGCTTATCTTTACAGGACTTAAGCTCCCGATTTGTCTTCTACATGTTTGAACTGCCAACATTTGATATTCAAAGAATTTGCCTTTTCGTGAATAAATGATGCAAAACAAGTTTCGACAAGGTTGTGAGGGAAAAAAAAAAGGGCATATGAGTCTGACGGATGGCGTTTAAGTTATGGCTGGCATACAAATCCAGTCAACACCATACCATCACAATCCAGCTATGACTGCTACAATCAACCGGATAGAAGATTAACTTGTCCGGGGCTGGAAAATACTGATTTTGTGCTCCCTTTTATTTTGATTTGATTTATAGACATATCATCTAAGAAATGCAAAGTTACAATCATGTAAGATCATCCTAGAAACCTAAACGTTGATCATCTACAGGCAACTGGAGATCAAGTTCATGTAGCTGAGCTCCTCACAAGTGCAAGTCGAGTGAATGACTCAATAGGCAATCCAATTAACCCCTTGTAACTTCTTACTATATGAAGAAAAAATTAGTGATAAACAAAAACAGAGCACACCTCAGATGCAACATAGACAACATTGTCTATTGTCCGCCAATATCTAGCAGGGCGAAGTCCATTTCGATCAAGACAAGCTCCAACTGTTTTTCCATCGCTACAACCCCAAAGACAAAGAAAGAACAGGAAAAAAAACGGAGTTACAATATTTTGATTTGAACATAAACAAGAAAAAAGTACAAGTGCACCTTAAGATTGTTCACAAAGGAACCACTGTTCAGATAATTTGACAAGAAAATAGCCATTAGACACCATGACAGTATGCAAGTATGTAATCAAACATAAAACTCGGCCAATTCCAGGTAATTTAAGCTTATAGCTGCATAATATGAGAACCATAAATCTGTGAGTTTTTCTGCGAACATTGTTAAATGATCCTAAATAACTACCTCGAGCATAGGATATAAATTATATAATATCAAAGTCAAGTCTGTTTAATTGGGTTATTATCCGATTAAACTTTCACTGTCCTTTGGCGACAAATAAGACTAAAAATAGAGGAAAGCAAATCAGACATGTATATTAAGCCATTTATGTGAAATATCATCAAACAGTTTGATGTGCTTATATGGAGTTAAATGTATAACTAAGATTGTGGAAGTTTCTTCCTGTCATTAAGTAGAAATGCCGGCATCTAAGGTACATGACCTGTTTGTTTCCACCTATGTTTACTGTAGCTTTAAGAAAGCATCTAAAACCCAGCTTATAAAAAGTTGACCTTTTCAGCTTGTTTTAAGCTTTTCAAGCTGAAGAAGCAAATAAGCTCAAACCTGCAAAGTGGAACCAAAGAGACAAACATTTCGAAGTCCAAAAACTGAAGCATGTGAATTCAAACATGATGCTAAATAAGCTCCAAAAAAGTGGAACCAAATGGGAGCCACTACCAGCTGCAGGATATGAATGATATGGATCATGCTAGTAACCACACGTAATTAGCAGTACGTAAAAGGAGTCAACAAGTATCAAATACATGAGCTGATACAACACATGACAGAACTATGAAAGCATCCAAAATTTTCCATTCAACACAGAAGCGGAAAACAAAAACCATCTGAACCACACTAAGCTAAGAAGTCATCATGTTCAAACATTCAAACTTGTAAAAGGCTTGTAACCGTTTTGTTTTCTCCTATTCTTATTTGTGGAATTCATTAATACAACAGTTCTTGTCCACTAAATCACCTGAATAAGAGTAAAGCCGGCCCATCCCAGGCCTCCATCTGACCTTTGTAGTAGTCGTAAAAATCGACAACCTAAGGAAAGAGAGAAATTGTGAGCATCAAAAAACTAGAATTTAGTAATTTCACCATAACAGACAAAAGATAGACCTGTTAAATAAACAGATTCAGGTGGAGACTAAGCATATGTCCCCATCAACTAAACCACAATGTAGTAGACCGAGTAAAAAGGAATCCCATCTTCATGTGAAAAGCCAAAAGAAACAAAACAAAACCCGATGAATGAACACGGACGACGATTTCCAAAAGAATTTATATTGGTGCTTTTGAATTTGATTGCACATATAGATTACCTCAGGATATCTAATCATCAACGTTGGATGATTCTTGTAAGCCTCTGGGACGAGAATCATTAGAGCTTCCTCAGGACTGCGACCACTTTTTATTAACAACTGAACACAGCAAGAGCAAAGAGATAGTCAGACAAGAACTATGTAAAGCATTTTAAGAATGAAACAGCAAATTAAAGGCAGGGCCTTCCCGGGGCAGTTGCAATAGTTCAAACAGAGGTAAAAAAGATAAAATGATAATGTACTTATTAAGAATACAAACAGATAAACGTGAAACAACATGCATACCCTCCCTCAATACCCCGAACTGAAACTAAATGGAAAACGCATATAGATAGTTCATAAAAAAGGCTATCAAATGTAAAAGGACAAAGTAAGCGAAAGCAGGTAGCCCCAGGTTAGATCGTTTGTTACTTGTACAATGTACTACTTCTATTCTTGAACTTTGATACAAGGGACCAAGGTTCAAGCAAAGATACTCCATTAACCAATCACTTATACATGAAATCCAGTTTAGATCCCTCTTATTATTCCTTTTGGAAAGTCAATTGATATGAAACACCAATAAACAAACTTATAAAAAAACACCCATAAACATAAGTTTCAAGCAGCACAGTATTTATGTAGACATGACAAGCATAAAAGTGATGGCCCATACTTCTGCTGTGCTATCAAGGTTTGCAGAATCAGATGCTTTGGAGTTGCCATAAGGACGAATTTCATTTTCCCTACCACGCCAGACAGGCGAGTTCAATGAAGTTTCTCGAGATTGCATCCAATTCAAGTTACCCTGCATGAAGACCTCAGCATCAAAAATAGAAGGAAAAAGAAGAAACTCTAAAATAGGTAAGATATAACAAGTACGGAATTTGGAACCTGTATGGTGTTTATCTCTCCATTATGACCAAGTAACCTCATTGGTTGAGCAAGAGGCCACCTAGGACTAGTATTTGTGCTGTACCTCCGATGGTAAATGGAAAAAGGGGATTTATAAAGATCGTTCTGGAGGTCAGAATAGAATCTACCTAGAACTTCCGAACGAAGCATACCCTTGTAAACTATTGTTTGGTTGGATAACGAACAGAAATAAAGTTCATTTCCCCAAGTTTCTGAGTTTGCTGCTCTTTCAATCAATTTCCGGCACACATAGAGTTCTCTTTCAATGTCATCGACATTTTCTTCTGCAACAACTCGAACAAAAACCTGCTGGATATTGGGCATGGTTTCTCTTGCATAGTAACCAACCACAGAAGTATCTACAGGAACAGGCCTCCATCCAAGCACCTCGAGACCTTCTTGTCTAAAGATATTGACAATAACTACAGTAACAATTCTTTCCACTTTCAGAAAACAGAATACGTGAAGAAACCCAACAGAAACAATTTTGACTGGCAATTCGAGAGTATTAATCACCAAATAAGGGTAACAGAATCCAGAACAAAATTTACAAAGTAGGACGTTCCCAGTATTCACTTCAACGGCAAACTTAAAGCTATAAACTGGAAGTTGATACAATAGTCCTATCGAACAAGAATGAAGAACGAATAGATACATACCTTTCACAGTTTCTATTTTCTAGTGGCACCTCATAAGTTCTATAATATACGAGTACATAACAGACAAACAAAACTCATATGAAATAAGTGAATTGAGCAAGTAACTTTAAATAGGTACCTGACTTGGCTTCCTTTGTAAGGTCATCGTCTTTGGGAAGGAAAACCATTCCAACACCAGTGTGCAGCTTATCAAAGGAAGCAATCCCTTGCTTATTAGCCCAATTGTCAAAAAGATCCCATGGGATTGACGTCATCAATCCTGCACCATCACCAGAATCATTATCTGCACCGCAGCCCCCACGATGTTCCATGCAGCCAAGAGCAGTAAGAGCATCCTTAATTATGTCATATGAGGCTTTGTTCTCCAAATTGGCAATGAATCCAACTCCACAAGCGCCCCTTTCTGATATTATGTCTTCCAGGTTTGCAACCTGACAAAAGAAGGTAGAAACCAATAGACGTGTCAGTTCAAAAGTGCAACACGCGCGAAAGGATACTGAAATCATATAGACCTATGATTTAGCAAAAACACAACAACAAAGACAAATATAGGAGCAGATCAATACGACGACAACTCATGAAAACAATTCTACGTTTACACTACAGAACATTTTGTTTTACAACATATTTTGGTTACGCAACAAGATTGACTAAAACTTTGAGCCTCAAACCATGGAAATGGGGTTCTGAGAGAGCATCACGCTGCTAGTCAGAGTGGTGGAATGCTGCACCCAAGAGGGTGGAAGCCCAGTAGCCACAGGTACCACTAGCTTGTACTCTAACCTGAATTAAAGTTTGGTTTCAATAATTCCTGCTAAGCATTACAGTTGCCTTGCTGGCACTCAAGTACACGCATAGGAAACATTCCCTCATACTAAACATGATTGTGGCCCAGTGGGCGAGAAGATATGATGAATAAACTCAGGCCCAAGCATATGATATTTCAAAACACTTTTGAATAAGTGATTGCATATCTCTACAACCCTTGCCCCTTTATCACGGTACTTATAAGTTTTAACTAACAGAACATATTAAAAAAAAAACACCCAAGAAAATGAAGGACATGAGAGAAGCAATAGAAGACTATTTAACAAATGAGAACTGAAAAAAACTACCTTGGCTTGGGAACATAGTGACCTTTTTGAGAAATGAATATTCTCTCACCAGATGTCAATGGGTTCAAAGTCCTAGGGGGATAAGAAAATGAAACGCACACTTAACCTTTCACAAATTTTTTTATAAATCACCAACTAATCTATTCATGTCTTGGGGTGAACCTATGAAGTACCGACAATCCTGGAGATTGTCATATCAGTGTCAGACACTGTAGGACATGAGAAATGCGAGGGACACGTATGGGAATAGCGGCGTCCCTTGGTCCCTGTCCTCTGCCATGTCCATGTCCATGTCCATATTTGAGAATAGCCATGTTCCATACCTGTGACCGTGTTCCTGTTTGTGTCCGTGTCCGTATTCTCAATATGTATTTGAAAGTGTGGAACAAGATGAATTTGGAAAAATAAAAACTGTTACTAAAGTAATAATGTCTCGGCTAAATTAGTCATGTCCGAGGACCAATGTGATGTTCAACATTCTCCATTGAGTTTGACAATACTGGCTACGTATGCATGAGCCAATACGTGATTAAACAATCAACTTAAAAGCTCTAAAACAAAACAAAGAAAGAAACGACGACAAGGCACCTAAGTATCGGCATACTGCTAACAAACTAACATAAGAAAAGTGGGGACACCTCCTAGCATGTTGGATTCGTGTCCACAACCTGTCGAACACTGAAGACTCTTGAAACATGCAGGCATGTCCATGAACAATCAAATGTTCTCCAACAGTTTCACAAACATTGCCGATCAAAAAATAGCGGTTTCACAAACATTTCGGAACTTAACACATTGTCAACATATTTGTGACCTTTTACCGAGGGCTTCAAGAACTTAAAGAGACAAAAAAAAAAAAAATAGAAAAGTATGGATAGATACTAACAAATCTTTTCTACAGCCTTTATAATATTTCCAATCTGTTAGAGCATCTCCAATGAATTCTCAAAAAATGTGTGCTAAAAACTAAAAATATATATTACGTGGAACACATTTATGTGGATTATGGATGTGTTAGTTTAGAGATAAAATAGGTACTATAATGGTGTAGTTAAAGTGTATCCAAGAGTAGGTTAGATGTATTAAGATATACATAAATGAATACACATTTCCTATACAATAATGGTCTTTTTCTCTCTCCTCTCTCCCCCTTTCTCTCTTTCTCTCTTCTCTATCTCAATTTTCAAGTGTGCTAAGTAGTACTCCAAACTTGGCACACCTTGTGGCACACACCTAAACTAGGACACTCTCAGTAAAACAAGATAGCACTCTCATTATATCATTTAAAAGACACATTTGTTTGCTAGTTCTTAACACACGTCTCTGATACACTAGCTACCACACCCATTGAAGATGCTCTTATCACTTCCAATTTGTTAGTGGATAGTGGATACCCAATACTTCTATAGAAAACTATTGGAGCTTTATGTTCTAACTTTTTCCAGTATGAAGACACCGTAGTTGTTAAATCGAGATTCATTGGCTGTTTTTAACTTTGTATTGCTTTTGAGGCTTGTGAGATTGGATGATTTGAATAATTGCAAATACTATGGGGGCACTAGCACGAATATTTAGGACCATACATGAAATATATTTGAGTATGTAGGGATACTAGTGTAAGAGTCAAAAATCCAAGAGGGGACACATGACCCAATGGTCTTTAGCCCCCTGACCGCTCCAGCATAAGTCTACCCGAAATCAAGAGATGGCATATCTTTGAAACTTGAAAGTTAAACCATGCCAAATTCCAAAACATTGGGTAGGGGCTCAATCTGATCATATGCAGGCCAAAAATATTGATGGTCACAACAAAGTTAAGACTCAATTTGTCTTCCCAAAAAAGGGTCAGTGGCCACCAACTCACATCATCTCCAGTGGACTTAAATATAAGTCCCTCTAATTTCAAAGAGAAACCATTTTGGAACAATACCCGTGCCAGAGCACTAAAGACCTGGCAGATGTTAAATACCAAATTAATCTTCCAATGAGACCAGTGCCAGCAATCCACAAAATGAAACACAACATGCTGGAAACTCCGCTACACAATTAATAACTAGGTGAAATCTACATGGCATGAATAGTAAAGAAAAACTAGCAACAGAACACAGAATCTGCACACAAATTCATACATACAGGCTTGAGAGAAATACAGTAGTTCATTGATGTAAACCCTAGTCCATGAATTCCTAGCTACCCTATAAGTTGGGTCGACAATTTTGCTCTTCTTTCTGCATTCGACAGTAGTCATAACATAATGTGAGCCGGATGTCGTGCTTTGTTGTTGTGATTAATGTTAATGGTCCTAAGTGTGTCTTGTTTGTTGCCTAAGAAAGCCCCTAGTGCATTCTACTCTTAACAGAGTCAATTTGAGAGAAGCAACCAACCGGCAACAACACACCAGCCACAGTGCATCAAAAACCACTCAAGAATTCAAAGCTGCCAATCATTGATCATGTTTACAATTAAACAACACCTGTTCATGCAATAGACCGAAGTGCAACATGCTTGGAACCCAAATAATCAACAAGGCATCAAACTGTCATGGAATTTCCCAATTTTTGATTTTTATTTCCTGACAAGGACAAATAAGACCTTAAAAAAACCAAAACTTCTAACTCAGAATCACATACAAACTAAAAATTTTGAATTTCCACTTGAAAATGCTGTATACAGGCAGGAAAATCACTAAAATCTCACACTAACAAAATTTTCCGTCTCAACTCAAACTTCCCCACACATTTTCCTTTGCAGCAAATAAGTAGAGAATTACGATTGGACTGTTAAAAAAAAAAAAAAAAAAGAACTACTCCAGTAAAACACCAATTCACAAACAACTCTCACCAGACTCAGATTCAATTGGCCCCGACAAGTGGATGGGGATTGATTGATTAGTCATACTTGTAAGCTGGCCTAGACACCCCTTTGAGTCTCAAGGGGTATTTTCACTAACCAATAACTTGTGAACTACGACTTTTGGTTTTCTTAGTTTTACGTCAAACTTTTATATAATAGGAGTATCGGCTAATGGCCCTGCAGGGTTATTCTCAGTACGTACGTGCAAGCGGACCCAAACACCCCAGGGACTATCCCGACTTTAATTGGGCCCTGGCTAGTGGACAATGGAGTTGGTTCCCAAATTAATCTAGGCGCATGTAAGCGGGACCCGGTCTCACTCAGAGGCTAGTAAACAGTAGAATTGCTGTCCAAATTAGTCTACGTGCGTGTAAGCCGGCCCCAAGGCTGAGTCACCAAAGAAAATAAGTGAAAGGAAGAAGATCAAAACCAGACCTTGGGTTTAGAATCGGAGGAGGCATTGTCGACGCGTTGAAGATCGAGAACAGCTTTAATTGACCGAGACCAGTTCTTCCTCGACGCCAAACCCTGCGACCTCTGACTGCTCGAAGCCGCTCCGAGTCTCCGTCGAGCACTACCGCTACTGCTTCGATTCGACTTACAGCACAACCCGACCAAATCGACCAACAAGTGGCCTCTGTTTGCAGCAAAAGCCGCAGCCGGTCTGTTGGAGTAGAAAATCCGAGGTATAGGAGCCGTCGTCGACGGCTGCACCGACATGGTTGAAAAGATCGACGGCTCAAAACCAGTGATAAACAGACACAGGTTGTATATATATACGATGATTATGTGTGTTTGGGTAAGTATCGAGAGATAGGTTTTTAGAGAGAGAGAGAGAGAGAGAGAGAGAGAGAAGGGGGGATTGTGTGGAGAGGGGAGGAAACGGATAGATAAAGAGGGGGGGAGAGAGAGGTCCGGAGCCACCCGACTGCTCTCTTCTTCTCCTCTCACTAGTCGACTAGTCTCTCTGGCGCCTACTTCCTCGTCTTCGTATTTCCGTTTTGGTGTTTATATTTGTGATTTGTGGGCGTGGTGTGTTTTGAGTGTACTATGCTGAAAACGATACCTGCGGCCCGGATAGCCCGATCCGCTAAACTAATTTTTTAAATTAAAAATGATGTAGCTGAGAGAATAACTTATCTCTATCTTGGAAAGCATAAAATAAATATTAATTTTTTGAATTAAAAATTATATATTATAAGAGAATGATATATTTTGAGACTTATTTAAGTACTTAAATAGTACTATCAATTTTTAAATTAAATGTGATGTATTGTATAAGAATGGCATGTCTCGTAAAGCATAAAATAAAATACTTAAAAATTAAGGATTTTAACGAAACAGGGTCTTCCTTTAGTTGGTGGTTTTACTCTCTGGATAACTAAGGTGCCGTTCCACTTTTTTTTAAATTTTTTTCAAAAAGAAGGTAATTTTAAATTTAAATATAATGGAAATGAAAAATAATTTTAAATTCTTTTTGCACCGTTTAAAAGATCTCAATGAGATCTACCAAATAAGATCCATATTGGTAAGAAAATTATTTGCGTAAACACATAATTTTTTAGCTTGAAATTATCTTCCTTTTTTAAAAATTCTTTTTTCTCAAAATTGGAACGGAGCCTAATTAGGATACCATTTTTAAATTCAGGCCGCAAAAAAATAATTTCGTGAATTCTTTATTTTCAACGTTGGACGTCACCCTTGGGAAAAAAAAAAGGAAAGAAAGAAAGAAAACGAAACCTACTGTGTGTGGTCGCAGTGCGTTTTTCTATTGTGCGTATGGCGTGGTATCACGGCTTTGATACTACTTTGATTTGGGGCGCAACTATTCGCAACCGTTTATTTTCTCTCATAACCCACCATATTTCGGTAAGTGATTGTTGAAAATCATAAAAAACATTTCGGTAAATAGTTGTTGAAAATAAGATTATATTTCGGTAACTACATGTCGAAAATATGTTCAACTTTCGGTAAACAACTGCAAACATGCATTTTCGATAAATAGTTGTTGAAAAAAATATCATATTTCGGTAACTGAATACTGAAAATGTATCTCAATTTCGGTAACTAACTGTCAAGTATAATTGAAAATTTTTAATGAGGTATGGGAGAAAATCAAGAGCAGCAAATAGCCGCGCCCTGATTTGATTCGAATCAGTGAACTGAGTTTTGTTTGGGTAAATTGCTGAGGTCTACTCGTGTTTTTGACAATAGCATATAGGTACCTTGAGGTTTTTGAAATGATACTCACTTGGCGTGTCAAAAAATTGATGTAGTAGTGTGGATGATTTGACTTTACCATCAATCAAAAATGGCTCCTTAAATGTTAGCCTTATTATCACACATGAATATTTATTACACCATTCAGCGTATCTCCTTACAAATATATGAAGAAGCTCACCGCACCCAGTTATTATCCTTCCAAATATTACAACAGGGTGAAACAGAAAATCGGAATAACTAATACATAACAAATGCTTGCTCGCCACACCAAATCAATGGAAAATCAACTTCTCCTCCCTCTCTTTCTTCTCTTCATCAGCGCTTTCCTCTCCAAAATCCTAAATCACTTTAAAAAACCTTAGTTGCATGACTTGCATCACTTAAAACAATCTTCAAAAATCCTGCAATGTTTTCGTCTCCAAATTTGTGTCACTACTACCATCCCTGCTAATTTTACAATAATTATCATGATAGCATTAATGCAATTTGTGTTGGCATAAATTCGAAGTGTTTATATGCTCTCATTTTTTCCTACATTAGCTAACATTCTACAGCTCTGCACCCATGAGTGTATACAACCATATATCTGCACACATTTGTTGAGGAAAAACTTGATTGGAAAATTTGTGGAAAATCCACTAGTAAGAGGAATAAAAAGGTCATGATGAGCTAACGGCAAGGATGGAGCCAGGGATGACAAGTAGTGGCAATTGCTACCACAACGATTTTAAAAACTACTAGTACTATACTATAATATATTTTGTTTACTCTCAAATTATATAAGTTTGCCACCACTAGATTTTTTTAATATTATTATTTATATACACTATCTCGTTAGTCCTTCACTTTTTAGCTATATAAACGAGCCAAAGACCAAAGTCGAATTATAATGGCCTTAGTGAAGTAAGACTAAATATTAGGTCTAAATTTTAAAAGACCAACATATAGACATTGACTTCAATGCAAATTATTTAAATAAAACGTGACAAGTACGTCACTTGTTATGTGCATCACTTAACAAGTTTAGTGGAAAAAGTCCAAAAAATAAATTTTATGAAATTAGATTATGCAATAGGATAAAATTTTAGACAAGTTCCTTGATCATATATTACATTGAGAAAGACATTCTTAGGAGCTTTGAGACAGATTCTACTATCCATGCTTTTAACAATATGAAAAAGTGTTAACTATCCAATTGCATCACTTTAGTAGATAAATTGATTTTCAATTTTTTTTTATTGAATACTATGTGTGCATATAGAAAACATCATTTATTTTGGTTTTAGGAGGCTATTTTGAATTTTTTTTAAATCAACAACTACTCATATTGTACAATTTTATCATTCTTGTTTTTATTATACATCTTCGTCGCCACAAAATACAATCATGGCTCTGTCTCCGGCTAACGATGTACCTTGATGGTAGAGGATAAACTAGCGTATGACTAGGAGAGAAAGGGACAGAATGAGAAATAACACTTTTGTGTGGCATTATAGCTATCTACAGACGTAAAATAGATATAAAAATGGAATGTCAAACAAATTAGATGCTTACCTCATCAATTTCTCATTCTCTGAGATGACACACTAACAAAGGAGGCAAAGTGTCATTTCAACGAATTTTACAGAGTTCTCTTTGATTTTTGAAAAATTTAAGTGAGGGCAGTGCAATTTACCCTTGTTATTCACTTGCCTTTCTCAAAGGGTCCGTTTAACTACGGAGAATGAAATATCGAAATAACGTAAAATCATTAATTAAAAAAAGAAGAAGAAAACAAAATTAAAAATTGTGTAGCTTCCGTCATTAGAGAATCTCACTAACATATAATCACATGGACGAAGTGATCAAAGATTAAAAATATATATTTTCTTCGTTGTTTTAAAAAAAATGAACGAAGTATATAATCAAAGAATTGCCAAAAGTGGAAATAGTCAGAGTTTAAAACGAAAAACGAGTTGCAGTCGAGGTGATCGATAATATTTTTTTTCGTAACCGGGTATTCAGAATAAATCACGCGTATGTCAATTAATTTTTGCTTCACGACTAATTTTGAAGCCCGAAAGTTAATCATGAAAATAGAAGATGCTTCAAAAAAATTTGTTGACTAGGGTGGCTAGTTGACTGGTAGCCAGGGGCGGATTGAGTAAGGGGCACGTGCCCCCACTCCACCACATCCTTTTAAAAAAAAATTATAATTTTTTTTTTATGCAAAAATCAGTATTTTTTCTTGGCAAAAACGAGTGGGAGAACAAGAAACCTATGCAAAAAACTCGACGAGGAGAACTCGCCCGACGCTTGATTTACTTTGTTGTTGCCGATCACTCGTCTCTATGGTCATCGCTCGTCACCTCACCGTTTTCCTCACCAATCATCAATTAAATTTTGAGCTACACGATAAAAGTAACATTTTATTGAAAGGATTTTTAATTGGGGGCTACATAATTTAGGACTTTTTATTCTTTTCTTTTAAGGTTCGTAATATATATCTTGATTGTTTGGGAAAATTAGGCCATCATTTCTTTACTTAGCTTTTACCCGGTGAATGAAATTTATAATTCAATTTTTCATTATTTGTGCCTTTATGCTTAATTTCGATTTTTGCTTAAAGTTTTTAGTATAATGTGTCTCACGTGAAATAAATCCTAGGTCGGTCGTTGCTGATAGCAGGTAGTACCTACTAATCTTTAGCTAAGACCAATAGATAAGTATTTCACGAGACCTTTCGCTATGCAGTCTACTTATTTTAGTGTTTGGAAATTACACAAAAGTCGTCAAGAATAAAGAAAAAATCAACTAGATTTGATAGAGAAACCGTGTCAACTAGGGTTAAGCTCCTCTCCATATGATCTCTAATCTCCATACCCTTCAATATTTTAACGATGATTGAAAACGTTCATCTCGTAGATTCCACAGAGACGAACATACACGCCCAAAATCAAGTTCATCGAAAATTTAAAAATGGATGAACAATTTACATATTTTATTTTACATAATGTACTGATTTTACGTGTAATTACTATTTGATACAAACTGTACGTGCCTATGAATATCCAATCAAGCTAATTTTGGAGATAGATATTTTTCGTTGTAGACTCTACAAGATAAACAATTTAGATCATTGTTATGAGTGCGGGGTAGATCCTAAAAATTAATTATTGAAGAGTGTGAAGGATAAAAGCATGGAGAGGTGCTAAGCCATGCCGACTAAACGTACTGCAACCTTTTTATAATAGGAAAATTCCAATTTCTTATACTTTTTTGGTCCTCAAGTGACAGTATGTGGTTGTGTTCCATTTTGATTCTTTCACCTATGGGGGCTTTTCCATTGTCCTAAAAGCCAACCCCCACTTCCAAAAAATATTAACAATAGGGGGGACTCAGATTCCGTTTAGTGTGCCTCCCTCCAATCCCGTTCAGTTCTATCAAACGTTATCCGATTAGCGTGGTCATTGTTTTTGATGAGATTTAAAAAGTGAACAATTTTAATCATTGTTGTAGACTCGGCAGAACCCAAGAAAGGACAAAACTAGACGGGACTAAAGGGAGGCTTACATTGGAAAGGATCTGAGTCGGAATAGGAGGGCCAATTGGCTTCTCTTTTTGATAATTCAAAGTGCTCAGATTAATTTACGCACACATCAACTTAATTTATGGCTAACCAGTTCCATCGCTTATTAACGGAGAGCTTATTTGAAGTCGAGATAAAATCTCGTACGATTGATCCCACAAGAGTTGATAGCATTTAGGAGGTTTTGAACTCATGACACAAGAGGAAGCAAAACCCTAAATTTAAACCTTGACCACCCCATGCTAACTCCTTGGGGTTCACTTGCTTCATTTTTCCGACTCTAGTTTAATTTTCTTCATCAGAAAAATAGACAATATCCTAACTTCAACCCAATCCAATCGCCGTGGACCTCCAATGGGTATGATATGAATGATTTATCCACCTTCTTCTGGTGAACACAAATTCATCCTAGTGTCCACTGATTATTTCACTAAATGGGAAGAAGCATATTAATCCCAATTGTTGTTGGCAACACTATCCTCATCAACTCCAATAAGGAATTTCGGAGAGGAGGATGAAGAGGAAGGGTAAGAATGTTCACGAACGATCCTACCAGCAATATGATCGGTAGAAATCCTCTCCAATGTTGGGGTGATAGGAACTTCTTGAACAGACATGCCTTCGAAGGCATGATTAAGATAAGAGAATTGGGCCATTATGAGATTTAAGTTTGAATTTAGGTAAGGTGTTCAACCTATGAATTGATTACACCATATGGAGTAATTTATAGATAAAAGTTAAAACTGCTCAAGGTCCCAGTATAAGCATGAAAACGGTTATACAGGAAACACTCCCTATCTCTTTATTGCTCGGATATAGTAGATGGAAGTCGAAGAAGCAGCTAGGAACACTAAAAACACTTGTTTAAATCTTTTAAACAGAGTATTAATGCGGGGTATGTTTGCATGAGAATTTATGGGGCCAATCAACTAGTGACAAGTGCCTAGTCATTTTAGACAAAATGGAGCACGCATAGACTGAAAAACATGGAATCACAAAATTAAAGGAACGATGATGTTCTGATCAAAATAAAGTCGTTTTATAGGTGATGATAATTATTGCCAAGTGTCATTCGTATGATAGCTTAGGAGTTAAGCAGTTGGAAGCTTAGAGGCTCGAATGGTTTAATTCAAACAAGAGGCAGTTATGATTGACATAGTCAAAGGAGTTGAGACTTGAGCATATAACTACTGACTTCCAACACGATGCTATCAACAAGGAAGTGGGATGATGGATTAAACTAAATCACCGCAGTTAAAGATCATCGAAAGAAAGTTTGAATTCAAAACCAAAATGACTTCGAAGATAGCCAAGCGGGAAACAAAAAATGTGGAGAAGACTCAAGAGTTTGCCTATAAATCGAAGAAATGAAGGATGAAAAAACTCCAGACAAATCATCAAACAAACAGCTATGCTATGCTTGGTTTGTCCATTTAGGCAGTAGTTAGAAGGATTTAGACTTAAGTTCAAAGTAGTTAGGAGTAGTCTGTAGTAGTAATCACTTTGTAACTCATTCTGTTCATTAGTGGAAGTTTAGAGAATTACGTAGTTGGAAACCAAGTTCGTTTTGAATTGATCAAGGTATCTTGCTTGTTCTTTGGTTTATCAAGTTTCCAGTGAATCGTTGTGCCGTTCTAATACTTCTAGATAGAGAAATCCTCTTCATTGAGGTAATTGAACCGACACCACAATCGCCTGATTAAATTTGGCTTTTTATAAGTCAAAATCTGAAAAGGATAATTACAAACCCTTCCTGGCACGCTCGCACACAATCATATTTCGGAAGTTAGCCAAAATCCCAGCCAAACACTTAGGCAAGAAAATTCAGATTTGATATATTCCCGCGTAAACTACACAGCCTTTAGTATTTTGGCCATATCTTTCTCATCTAACCTTCAATTGAAGTGATTCAAATTGGGTTGAATTCGAAATTCGATTATCTACAACTTCTGTGAAGAACAGATTTTCTAATTTCAATGTTTACTGGGTCGAAATAGCCCTGTAATTAAACCCTACAAATCTGAAAAAAAAATCTGTTACAAGCCAAACAACTTGTATCTACCATCTTTGATCTCCGAATAACCGTCGAATGCTATTATAATCGAAGAAATATACATACATCGATTTTATGCCTCCATTGGAATTTACATGCTACGTTAATTATTACAACCACAAAAAATAATCATTGCATCCAATAAATAACATATGCGTGGTACCCAATAAATAACAATAACCACGAAAAAATTATTGTGGGATCCAATCACACAAAATCAACAAAAAAAAACATGTGACCATAATCGTAGATAAGAACGCTGCAAAACAATGATTAACACAGTTCTACGTTCTACCCTCTATGACATACAAACAACATGGCCTGTTTAATCCATACGCGTGATTACAATCTGCTCTAATACCACTATTGGGAAACTGAATCCCTAAAACCCAGTAATAACACGTACAGATTAGACAACAAAAATGGCAAAACCCTATAAGGCGGAATTAGGGTTTTACCACAACTCTTGCGTCACGAACGCTGGTTGAACTTGTTATAGCACACCTTACTGTATGCCACAAATATTGCTCAACCATACCTTAAGATCTTCTACCATATTCCCTGCACGTCTAGAACACGAACCGAGTGTGTACTCTATCATGAACTGTTTTAATCCCACAAAGATTCTATTTTTTATTTCACTAATTATAATTCACCCCACTACAAAATTATAATTGCACTCTCGTCCTTATCTCAATTGTATTACGAGTTCCATGATATTAAATACTTAAACATCTCCCCACGTTAAGATTACAGATATCCGTTGATTAAAATAAATTACTAACATGTCGAACGGTGAAGTACTAAATTTTTAGTCTGATGAATTGGGGACATGATAGGACACATTCAAAGATTTGAAGGCATGGTTTAGAAATTTAAAGTTGGTCCAAATTGTCCCGAATACTTGATAGTGGATCTTGAAGACTACTCATTCAGTAATTGCTGTTCGAATTCTTCCTGTTTTCTTTGTTTTTACCCTTATAAAACATTTTCTGTTTTCGTTTGATTTTTGTTACCAATTACAGTATAAACTTCTTTCGATGAGTATTTTAAATTAGGGAACAAGATTTGGCAACTACTTGTAGAGATATTCTAGTCTAAGATCGACTTGAGATTTGATCTATAATTATACGATCTATGTAATTCTCGCCCTTCATACCTACGATATATATTTGTCTAATCAGAAATGTACTAATTTAAAATCGAATTTCGGTTTGGATTTTTAAGATTAATAATGGTTTTTCCTTTGCCACCCTCTCTTGCATATTCACGTCCCTTTCTTCATTTCCTAGTCTACCCAACTCAAACTAAACTCAATTCCTACATCACCTAGATGCCCACTACTAACAACCATGCCTTTCGTTTCACACAACCTAAACAGTCAATTACCTAGCGTATTATCGACACTCTTCCCGGAGGTTGTCTTAGCTTCGATTGTCAGGAACAGTCAAGAACCTAAATTACAATGAAGAACCCTAGGCTAAGTTTGCTCCCTGAAACACTATTGCAGGACAAGAAAAACCATGGTTTGAGTGTTGGACTTCTTTTCCACCATTTCTCCTGAAATCAATTGGTGTTAGCGAAACCTTCAATTAAGTCTTTTATGGCATTCGACATCACACCCGCAAGTCTGTTTTTAGCGGTTACAGAGAGTGGCATTGTGTAACCAAATCCATAGAGCCACTCTGGGCCCAACAATCTCTCTTTCACGATGATGCTCCCGCGACTCAAACCCATGACTTTCTGACTCTGATACCACTTGTCGGACGGCTTTAAATGAGTTTTAACCGACCAACACAAATAAGAATATCTCATACTTTTTCATAACTGATGCAACTTTTAATGGTGTTTTTCGAGAATTTCATCATAGACCTAAAAATTTTATTTTACCATCGTTTCAATAGTCGAAATTGATCATGTGAAAATGGATCATGTTAAATTTGGCCATAACTCTATTGGCATCCTTTTATCAAGAAAAATGGGTATGATGAATTCTGATTATGAACAAATGGTGGTGTTGATTGCCAAGTTACCTGCGTCTGAATTGGTTAATTTTAAATAATCGAAAAGTCACTAATATTTAACAGATTTATCAGATGTTAGATTTTACTTCTTTTGGCTTGATAATTAACCCTCTTTTTCTGACAAATTTCTCATACTTAATGAGTTAAAACAAATAAAAACGAAACAAATAAAGAAAGAAGCATATCAACTAACAGGTAGACATTCTAAAAGATCTGTCATTTGGCATTTCACATGAGAAAATGTATAACTACTTACAAATGATATCTCAGGTCAGGAGAAAAAAACCAATAAAAATTGAACCTGTTATGATGAAGACAAGGGGTGAATTAGTATAACTTAATCTCATATTGCTATTGCTCCTGTGCGACAAAAGTCAAAGAAAGAGGAAAACCAATACCAAGTTTCCATTTGTCTTGAAAATCAACCGAGTGAGAAGTATCTCAATCCAGAAGCTAACCTTTTAAGGCAAAGAAGCTTTGGGAATTATAAACACAAGACCATTTCCTTCCAAGCTGAGAAGTGAAATCATGCTATTTGAGTTTGAGCTCATGTTTGACTCATTAGAAGCTTGTTTGAGACCGGCTAGACCATTTCTTGGAGCTCGCTAAGCTTTGAAGCCAAACTTAAACAACCTACTACTTAGCTCGTTCAATTTTTGACAGGTGAAAAATTCAGCTAATCTAGATTGACTCCTGATCCATTTGATTTAAACTTGTTTAAGATCGACTTCACCTGATAAACAATTCAAGTTTATACATACTTTTGAAGCTAGCTCAAATTTCAAACCAAACTTGAATAACTGAAGGCTGGATTTGCCCGGCTCATTTATCAGCCCTGCCGACTCCCTCTCGGGATGGGTACACTAGCATAACCTTCAAACTAAGACTACCATAAGCAACTGCTCATCTGCTCTAAGTTCACAACAAAATGAATCATCTGCTCTAAGTTCACAACAAAATGAATGGCAGGAGAAAACCTTCTTTCTGACAAGACCTCTGAGAGAACAAAGGATGAAAGGTAAGAGAAATATCCCAGGAGGAGGATAAATTAACTACCTAACTTGAAAGCATCTACAAAGAGGCCGAGGCAAACACCAGCCTTCCAATAGTTTATCATCGCCACCAAAGACTGCAACCTCCCGGTAGTTAGAGATGGGCGCATCCTTCTTCTGTACATGAGCATGCCAATACCCTCGATGGCAGCAACCACGACACCTGCGACAAGCACATCCCAGTCGCCTGTTTGTCCTAGAATCGTAGCCAGTGCATTTGCCGTGTAGAAGCCCAGTAGAACTAGAAATACCTTCATGGGAAAGTTTTTTCTAGCCGCGCTCAGTTTCTCCAACAGCTGTTTCCCGCCTGCACTCGCTATCCGGCCCAATCGAGTCCCGCGCAGGCCCGTGGCATCATCGTCAAGGCGGTCTTGGGCTTCTTGTCCACCACTGGGAATTCCACCAGTGTCTAAAGCAAAGGCTATTTTCCAAACCTGTCTTTTCTGGAGAGAACTGTTTCAGCATACAAACAGCAATGCACGTACATGAGCTCAGAAATAGGTGTTTGGAACTGCCGATTAACACTACTCATGCGTAAGAAAAGGAACAATAAAAATCATACATTAAGTCATCTTTTCTCTATCCTGCGTTAAAAGGATCAGTCAATTCACAATTTGATCCCTTATTAGTCACATATGGTAGCAACTTGATGATGAGGCATCATCCACCAAGATGGAGATAAAAGAAGGTGATCTTGTCATCAGAAACAGTATTTACGTGAAAGAAGCATTAAACGAGAAAATGGGAGGAGAACCATAACAAACACTACACATCACGATAAAAAAAAAACACTACACATCTGAACTCAGTGGTGACTCCAGAAATTATTGATGATGGAGTCATTCCCTTGGTACATAATCCTTCAACCCGATTTCCTCCATGGGGAAGAAAGACAATTAAAAAAACACCCGCAAATATTGGCAAAACTACAATTATTGTTAACCAAAGAAAAAAATTCGGGGTAGTTAATTGCTTCAGATTTCCTCAAAGATACAGGCCAACAATTGCTGACATACCTGCAAAAATTGAGGCGGGTGTAATGTTACCAGCTCTGGACCAGGATTTTCCAATCATTGCTTATTATTTAGATGGGTCACCAGTTTCTCAAGAAAGATTTATGCCAACGGCTCTTGCTCCTTTCTTCTCGATCCTCGCATTGCATTCACACTCTCAATTCTTGCTCTCACGGATTTAAGTAATTTAGGATGTGTTTTAAAGATACTTTCACGCTCGTGCTCTCGCACTTGCCCATGGATTGTGTGACTTAGGTCATTCCTAAACCTACATACAAATTATGATATAGGACATTAAACATTATTTATTATTTTTAACAAACAATGTACTACAATTTCAATTAAACATATAAACAAGTGATAAAAGAGACTAAAACCATCTTAATTATGTTTTCTATTGCTTTCAGAAAATGTAAATAAATTACATACATGAATTTTTACAATTGCACAAGGTATTACTTTTGAGAATCATTGCTTAATATTGTTATTGTTGATAGTAGTAGTATGATAGTATCGAATATTTCATTTGAAGTTATAATTGTTATCATAACAAGGGAAAATTTCTTATATATCCCTTCGACTTCGACCAAATATTCATTTTGATCCTTCATCTTTCAATTTAGGCATAAAAATACTTCGACTTTCCAATTTTTTTCAATGTCATCCTTAAGAAGGAATCCGTTTTCTTTGAGTCCGCGGCGGGCAGTCTCCAGCCACTGGACGGCCGATCCACGCAGTCCAAATATTCTAAAAAAAAAAACGAGGGGACCAACGCAAGAATCAACAGCATCCAATGTGTGTAGGATACTTGATCCAAACACCCTATTTTTCGTGTATATATGTATATATTCCTAAAGGATGACATTGAAAAAAATTGGAAAGTCAAAGTATTTTTATGCCGAAATTGAGAAGTGAAGGACCAAAATGAATTTTTGATCAAAGTAGAAAGGATATAAAAGAAATTCTCTTATGAATACTTTTCAAACACTATGTTGCTTAGTCGCTATATAAACTGTAATTTTGTGGAAATTAAAACCTGAAATACTAGAAAATTAGACTAAATGAATACTTGAGAAATTGACTAGTGAAAACTATTACGAAAGTTTTAGTCGTCTATAGTACTTTATTGGAACTGGGTTGCTTTTCTAGGAGATATTATTGTTAGAATAGTGGTGTTGTAACATTATTAATGTTTAGTTGCATGGGTAGTATTGTCCTTTCATGTAATAGGGTTTACTTAAGGTTTCTATGTCTTCCCATACAATGATGTGATGGCCTCTTGTAACAAATATACTGAATAATAGAATTTCTCTCTTTCTAGTTTCACTACATGGTATCAGAGCATAAGATCTAGGCTTGTAGGATATTCGCTTTCCGGTAGGCAGCTTATGCCTCACCGCCATCTGCCGAGCACTCATCTATTCTGTAACAAACCACAGAATCTGCACAGTAGTCATATCTTTTTCCTCCTCTGACAGTTTTCTCTCTTCTAGTTTTATTATTTCTTCTTTTGATCCTTTCACTCACACTATTCATCGTTGTTTCTATTCATCACGCACTATTATCCAGTCTTTACAGTTTTAAAGAGCCAAGGTTGTTTTTTTTTTTACACTTCAATCCCTCATGTTTGTTTTATTACAGCTTGGTCCCTGAACTTTGCAGTATTTGTTTTGGTCACTGCTTTTGTAAAAGTGTGACAGTTTGGTCCCTTGTGGATATTTCTCGGCTTTTGGTAAATTTATGAGCGAGTCTTTGTCTTGTTATTTGGTCGTTAAATCCCCATTTGTTATGCCACCGGCACCTTGTCTTGTTGTGATCCATGTTGGATCCTTTGTTTATCTCTTCTTGTGCAATTTGGGGTGAGCACGTGAGGGGAAGTGTTGGAACTTGTCTCATATTTCTCCATTAGCAATTTCGTTTGTTGTTCCATTGCATTTGTTCGGGTACTGAAGTATTAGTGATTCTTTATTTTGGATTGGATCAAAGTTTCATTACCGCATGGATTTGGCGTTTCTTTTTGGATTATATATCAGTCAGAGCATCTCATTTCCATCTTCGCAAACTCACAATGCTCTCTGTACTCGCATCATATGTTTGAGGGGGAGTGTTAGAATAGTGGTGTTATGACGTTATTAATGTTGCAATATTGTCCTTTCATGTAATAGGGTTTACTTAGGGTTTCTATGTTTTCCCTATATAATGATGTGATGGCCTCTTGTACCAAATATACTGAATAATAGAATTTCTCTCTTCTAGTTTCACTACAATTATCACCTGTTTTCCACACTACTATGGATTCAACTACATTTTTACATGGGGTCAGTCGATCTGGAAAAAATGACAAGCATAATAATAGCAATTCTTGACTTTTCCATGGGGTCAGCCGACCCCACAGTTCTCTAACTAGTGTCACCTCGGTGACTGAACCATACAAATTTTTTGTAAGGAAAACTTTTGCTTTACAATGTATAAAAGAGCTCATGTGCACATAATGTCCATTGTTAGAAATAAGTGCTTAAATTCCTGTGGGGTGCAGAATTACTTGTACCATCGCAATTTCCATCCAAATACACAACTTCAGAGGATCTTTCTTGCCATAAGGGGAACTGAAGAATGGAATAAGCTATGTTACATGGATCATTCATTTTGGCTCAAGCACCCGTGTCGATGTGTCCGACACCATATCCTTTTGGACACTTGGATCCTCTAATTGTTAAGATACGTACAAAAAAAGGACTATCAAATTAGCAAGAAAAGCAATATTTCGTGTATTTGTCAGACAGGAAATAGGGAAATAGAAAAAACATAATTTTCTTAACACTTTCTTGTTTAACTACATTTGTAAACATAGTTTACGGTACATAATCTAAGAAAATTATGCAATACATAATACAGAAAAGAGTTCAAAACGTATCCCCGTACCCGTACCTAAGTTGGGGACACATATCCACGCATCCTAAGATTTAAGTTTAGGAAGGTCCGACGCTTGGATTTGCACCAACACCCGATACTCGCACCCGAGTCCATGTAACATAGGGAATAAGCCCTCTATGCCTTGGCACTCCATCCAAATACACAACTTCAGAGGATCTTTCTTGCCACAAGGGGAACTGAAGAATGGAATAAGCCCTCAATGCCTTGGCACTCGAGAACCCTTTGGCAATGACAAAATCCCTTAAGATTACAATGGAACCATAACATGCTATCAAAGGAAAACAATTTTGGGACTATGCAAGTTCCCTTTAATTGGCACCACCTTCTGATAATTGGCACCCCTGTGGACCCGTGACTGAGGTTTATGGTCATTGATTTGTCCATGACACTGTCACCCCACTTTGCGACAAAGATTCTATGACATTCAGAATATTTTGCTGGAATTTTCCTTCTAGAACAGAGCAAGTGAGCCGTAGAGGAAACTTCTTTTTTTTTTTTTTGGGGGGTAAATAGTAGAGGAAACTTGCTTGGGCTACTATGATGTGTTACATTTTGGGAAATACAAGAAATGAGGAAGTTTTCTTGTGGCCTTCTTAGATCTCCAAGATTGCTGCTAGAATGATGTCAGAGTTTAAGCTTCATGGTTCAAATCTGTTGAAATCTCTAGCCTTTAACTTTTTCTGGTTCAGAATTTGCCCATTCATTTGTACATTTTCAAACAGTTCTGAGAGATTTTTAATCTTTAGCTTTCCCGCTGTCACTTATGGATCTCTATATACAGGATGGCTTGCAAGGTTTAATTTCTGAACCAATACCGTTCAAAGCTCCGTCAAGCTTAAAAATCCACAGCCACCAGAAATCAACAATTGCAAAGACAGTAAATGGCTTAAATATACCTTTTTTTAAGGGAAGGTGCAGACTTCATGCCAAGCTTCAATGTTTGCCCTTTGAAAATTGGTATATTGTTCCAGTTCAGGATAGTATGACACCTTCTAGGCATAATATATAACTTTGTATAGATTCCATTTTCCATCACTGGCAGAGATGACTCCAACATGATTGTTCCCTTCTAGGTCATCAACTGTAGATACAGCCACGAATAACGATATGCAGACTAAAAGCAACAACACGATCTCAAAGGCACAGTTACTCTAAATGACCAAGGGGAGTTGCTAAGCAAATTTATATCTGAAAGCCCAAAGGATAGACATAGATATACCCTTTAGAACTTTTTCTTGACCACAAGTTCAGCGACGAGGTGAACCTTCAAAGTGAAGGGAGTCTGACCCATGCAACTTTGGGAGATCTCCAAGTACACATCCCAATTATACTGATCTGAACAGAGACTCAAGTTGATAGCTGAAACACAAACCAGCAGTAATAAATAGAGAATCAAAAAGTTCTTATTGCCAATAGGCTACAAGTGATAGACGAATGAGAACATATCGACGCTAGAAAAATATCCAGAGAAAACAATGTCCAACTTCACATCTCGAGAACTAGAAGTCTAGAAGCTACCAGAAGGTGGAAGATCCTTCGACTCATGAAGGTAGGACATAGTATGCACACTGATGAAGGCTATATAAGAAGCTCAAGGAACAATATAAATTGATAAGCCATAATTTGGCCTCTAAGCCGAAATCTTCAGACGAACGGCACAGGTTGTCATCAAGTTAAGCACCATCGACAGGGACTTCAAGATAGAATGGGATCAGACACCCTATTCAGGAACTAAAGGAAACAGACTCCAGTGTCCCAACAGTTCATGACACGCAACCAGCTGGAGGATAAGTATTGTAGACATGGACTTAAGGTCCCAAAAGCACAGACGGTGGAGATCCAGCGGGAATGATGCACTGTTGCCTCAAAGGCTTTGGGTTGAGATTCAGGCCACAGACAAGCGTCAGCGTTGCCATGATACGCTGACAAGATAAGGTTGTTCAGGCAATAGAGGATGCTAAAAGGAACGAAATGGATTACTCAAGAAGCAATAAAGTAGAGGATCCTGAGTGTGCTTCTCACCCGACGTCTCTGACCTCTCCGATTTGATTAGGGTCTTAGGGATAATGTATCTACTCCCAAGGGTGATCCAGTTTATTTTTCTGAAGGTGATAAGACTGACTACTATGGTCGTTGACTCCTTGTTAGGATCTGTGTTAGGGGTGGGGTACCTAATTATGAGGGCCTACGTCGTGTTCTAAAACTTCGTATTGCTCCTAAGTCCTAACAACGTAATTATGTTACGCAAAACCCCTAGGGTTTTTAGTGAAATTGCATTTTCTCAATAGTGATCTTATCATTTTAACTATTTGAATGAAATCAGGACACCATAAATAGGGAGAGTACTCTCCAATTTCATTTTTTGAAAAACAAAAAAGAAAAGTTAAAATTTTCATTTCGAATTTTCTTATATAAGTCAACTCACAAAAATGAACAAGCCCATGGGTTAGAATCTTTCTTAAAAGAAACAAGAATTGCACTTCTTAATTAGGAACTGCTAAATCTAAGGTCTAGCATTTATAAGACAGCCATAATCACACTTGAAAGTTAATCTACTTAATGAAACCAATATGATAAATTCTAGGTACAAGGAAACACACACCTTTCATTCCTTCTATTCATTTGTGTATTTCAAGAAAATAACTAGTAATCAACACGAAAAAACAAAAACAACAAACCCACATGTAGGGGTTTGAAAAATGAAACGAAGAACAAGAATTTTATTGATGATCAACAAATGGAGTTACAATCTTTAGCAATGGAGCTCTCGTCTGATGCTCCCTCCCTCCCTTCTAGCCCTCTTTATAACCTCTCTTCTAACATGCCCCAAACTAATTTTCTTGTTCAATTCCCCCAACTAAGAGCATCCGCAATGTAATAATCAAAACCAAAAGGTTGTTAAAGTTAACAATGTTTATTCAAAAAAGTGCTTACATTATAATAACCGAACTTAGCAACCTCTTAACAACTCATCAAATTTTAGCTTTTGAATAATCAAAACTACCAATCTTTTGTCAATAATCAAATCTAATGGTCCTAACATTTTCTCAGTCAAGTACACCCATCATTAAACAAAGCCTTCTCTCTCTTCCACTCTCTCTCTCTCTCTCTCTCTCTCTCTCTCTCTCTCTCTCAAAAATGCTTTCAAAAAATAATTTTTAAAAACTATTTTTTTTAGAAACTTAAAAAAAAAAAACAGTTTTAAAAAAATAGTTTTTTTTTAAGAAATTGTTTTTCTTTTTGACAAAAGAGTTTTTTTTTTAAAAATGTTTTTCACTAAACAGTATTTTTTTAAAATTATTATTTTTCAAAAAAACTATTCAAATTATTATCACAATTTTTATTTTTTAGAACTTTGTTGTTTGAAAAGGTGATGTGGTAAGTTTTGATTATTACATTATGGACCTCTATATCGCTAACCTTAGCAATGTCTTAAATGAATAACCAAAAGGTGATGTGGCAACTTTTGGTTATCTAATTTTGATTATTAAATTGTGGATGCTCTAAGCACCTACCCTGAACTCCCTTTAGCTGACTCAACTCTTACAAACTAATTCCCTTGTTTCACGGTGGACCCACCACGTGTCCCTCTGGAGCTGAGCGTTGCTTCTTCTTCTTTGAGTAATTGAGCTCAAGCTGCTCGTACCGTATCACACTAAAAGTAGCTCAAACTGGATATTTGCCAAAAGATAAGCATATCCTGATCGTGTTCGTACAAGAGAGGGGGATGAATGAACCCAAAACCATAATGCGAGGTTCAATTACGATATTAAATTTGACCATGAAATCCTCTACCTTTTTCATAACCTTACGAGTTACGAGAAAATTCACGATCAAACACAATAACACAACACTAGACTTAAAAAATTCTATCATCAAGGAAACAAGCAATGAGGTCCTAATTTTTGTCTACAAAAACAATGCCAAGCCCTAAATCAAGCAATCAAGATATCTCAAAAACCCTAAGTTATTAAAGAAAAGAAGAAACAAAAAGCCCTAACAAAACGAGTAATAGTGTGTCTTTGTATATACAAACATAAATATATTACATGTATAGGTATATGTATGAGGAGAGGGAGAGAGAGAGAGACCTTGGTGGTGGGTGGGTCGGTGGCGGCGGAAGGAGAACGGCGAGCGGCGAAAAGGAGCGGCGAGCGGTCAAAGGCTCAGGGGCAGCGAACCTGATGAAAGCAGTCAACGTGATAGGATTTTCAGGCATGCGGGAAATGTAAGGCCATGATTTGATTTGGGCAAATTACTACTCCATGAATCACACCACAGGAGTTCCCTTGTTAATCCCCTCTCCCCGCGAACAACACGTACACCCAGACGGCATACACAGAACACTTTTGGACCCATTTCGGATCCAAAAAAATGATCGGAGTCGTTCATTTTGTCTAAAATTTCATTTTCAAGGTCCCTGTAAAAAATTATGTCAAACCGATTTTAACAGTATTTACGAATCATCCAATTTTGCTTCAAAATTTAGGCCAAATTTTGAAGTAAAGTTGGATGATTTATAAACTCTTTAAACAATATCGGATCGAGATAGATTTTTACAGGACCCTAAAAAACAAATTTTAAACAAAATGAGCGATTTCGATCATTTTTGTGAAACTCAAAACAAATTCAAAAATGATCTGTGTAGGCTATCTGTACAGCAAAAGCTGTACGTGTATAATTTCTGCCTCAAGAAATACAGATCTTGGGCACTTGTCACTGGACCCACCGACGGCATTGGAAACGACCTTGCTACTGGTACAGCAGGTCCTGCACAGAGAGCGCGCACAGTGCGCGTTTGGGCCCGTCTCGGGTCCAACAAAGATAATCGGAGCCGCTCATTTTGTTCAATATATTTTTCTCAAGGTCCCTACAAAAAATCAGCTCCATCCAACATCGATAAGATCGTTTGCAAAGCGTCCAAAATCGCTTTGGAAATTTTCTTAATCGATTTTGGATGCTTCGTAAATGCCCTTATCGATGTCGGATGGAGCTGATTTTTTGTAGAGACCTTAAACAAAATATATTGAATAAAATGAGCGGCTCCGATTATCTTTGTTGGACCCGAGACGAGCCCAAACGCGCGCTGTGCGTGCTGTCTGTGTAGAACTTGCTGTACCAGCAGCATTTCTGTTCTTGAGGTTATTGGGGGGTCGGAGAAAATTGACGTAGACCCATTTGAGAATAGATGAGGGCTTTTTCTGAACCCAGATCAATACACGAAAGATGAGGGCTTTTTTTGGTCATGAGTAATAATCATTGAATCCCTTTATAATCATATTTGCAAATGACATTGATAACGGAACACATGCTCCTATCATTCATGGAGAGGACACCAAAAGTACTCCAACCCTCAACGTTTCCTTTGTCAACCAAACCTCAACACTCTCATGCACAAAATCTCCAAAATAAATTTTAACTCCAAGACCCAGATCAGCCTTACAATTTCTACCTTACCGCTCTTGTATTGTTTGTCTAAGACTCACCAAGTATTTCACATGAATGAATGATTAATCCAAGACTTAACTTGCCATTTGCATTTCCACAAAAAAAAAAAAAGAGAATCATGCACAGTAATTGACGTCTCAAGACTTCACAAACTCAGACCCGAGTCAAATACCATATCATTATAATCCCTGCCCAAACCAACATGGTTAGGCTCGAAATTCTAGAGCAGCATGCAGGAAAGCAGACGTGTCACTTTCAGACAAATAAGATCGTATAAGCATGTACTCCACATAGCACAAAGCAAATAAGCATGTAAGTGGTAGGCATATGATCACATAAACACCTCATTCACATAAACCACACATTAGTCAATTATTGAAAAAGACACATATTAGAGATCGAGTCTTCTTATTCTCCCTATATAGGTTAACATAACTACGCCAATCACTTAAAGAGAAATGCAATGTCACATAGAAAATGAATGTCATTCACACCTGCACATGCAAAAGGTGTCCTAAATGCAATCGCCAAGCTCACAAGGCTAGATGTATTCCCCCGGTCTCAAGGTATTCTAACCTATAACTCTGATACCAAGTTGTCATGTCTTTGATTTTAAACATAAACAATAATACATTATACTCAAACATTTGTCCATGCCCAAACCTGTCTCCGGCTTTCTTTTCTTTTCTTTTTTTTTGTAATTTAGGTCTTCAGACCAGCTTATGCGTACCTCGACTAATCTTGGGAGACCAATCGCACTGCATACCTGAGAGGGTCCCAATTACAAACCAAAGCAAAGTTCTGTATGGAGTGTGAACTGGTCCCAAAAGAGTTGATAGCACCTAAGATGTTTCGAACATCAAATCTTAAGAGAGAGGAAACACAAGTCCCAGCTCCCTGGGAGGCTGGGAGTTAACCTGTCTCCACTTTTACAACCCAGAAAGTCTATTCACACAGCAGATCTGTGCACAGATTTTGTTGTGGGGCCCACCACGGGTCCCACAAAAATCATCCGAGCCATTCATTAAATGTAAAACATATTTTCAAGGGTCTCTATAAAAAATTAGCTCAATCCAATGCCTATAAATGCTCGATCCAACCATATAACTTTTCATTATCTGGAAATCTAAATGAAAAGTTAGATAGTTGGATGAAGCACCTATAGGTATCGGATTAAGCTTATTTTTTACGGGAACCTTTGAAAAAATGTTTTACATTTAATGAACGGCTCGGATGGTTCGTGTGGGACCCGTGGTGGGCCCCACAACGAAATCTGTGCACAATCTGTGCACAGAAATCTGTGTGTGTAGCAGCTTTCTTTACAACCGGCTATAAGAAAGAAACGAATAGCAATGAATAGATCTGGCCATGCCTTCAGTACATTCCCTATGAATGAAACTAAGAAAAGAGACTTTTAGCATTCAAAAAGCCTTTCTCTCAAAGGAAATTAATAAAGGATCATTCAAATAAATAAGAGAGAATTGATTCAATTGAACAATAAAGTGTGGACCATAACGGTAGATATAGCTGACACACTCTGTCCAGTGTGCCTCCCTCCAATCTCGTCCAGTTCTATCAAACGATATCCGATCAGCGTAGTCATTGTTCTCGATGAGATCTAAAAAGTGAATAATTTCAATCATTGTTTATAGACTCGGGATGAGCTCACGAAAGGACAAAACTAGACGGGACTGAAGGGAGGCTTACATTGGACAGGATCTGAGTCGGAATAGGAGGGCCAATTGGCTTCTCTTTTTAATAATTCAGAGTGCTCAGAATAATTTATGCACACATCAACTTAATTTATGGCTAATCAATTCCATCACTTATTAACAGAGAGCTTATTTAAAGTCCAAATAAAATCTCGTATGATTACAAGAGCTGATAGCACCTAAGAGGTTTTGAACTCATGACACAAGAGGAAGCAAAACCCTAAATTTATACCTTGACCACCCCATGCTAACTCCTTGGGGTTCACTTGCTTCATTTTTCCGACTTTAGTTTAATTTTCTTCAGGATAAAAAAAAAAAAAAGGTTTAATTTTCTTCATCAGAAAAATTGACAATATCCTAACTTCAACCCAATCCAATCATCGTGGACCTCCAAGCATTTATTTTTATAAAAAAAAAATAGTTATCAAAATATTTACTATTACTATCTTGTGTGAATTTTGCAAAGAAATCATTTGGCCCACTTAAATTTTTTTTGAAATTTGTTTTGGGCCCATTTCAATGAACTTTTTTGGATTCGTAAAATGGAGGTAGGCCTAGTCAATTCAAGCCTGTCCAAGCACAACAAGCCCATTAAAGCCGAAACCCAAGAAAGAACAGTTTAAAGCCCATTTCTAGCCCAGAAAGCAGTCCTTGCGGCCGCGGCTTGTTAGTTATGTAGCTGTGATGTTAAACCTTTTCAACAATGCGGATTCAATGTTTAGGTTTGCGGCCTTAACCTCCAAACCCCAAAAAATAGACATTTGGTGCACAACTACGATGATGAACTACGATGATTTGACTTTGAATAAGAAGTTTCTTGTATAGGATTTGAGTGGCCACAGTGGCAGGAGTTCTGTCAGAGACTATCACATAAGTTATGTTTTTTAAGTAACGCAAGATAACTCAAGCCATCTTGCACGCTCCTTAGATTAATTCCTACAATCCTTTCATAACCATTTCAAACACTTGCACGGGGAGAGAGGAGACCTCAATAATTATTGACAAGGGGACTCACCTCAAACTTTAGGAAAAAGCAAACAGCAAAATCACAAGGCTTCATGACAAGGAGCCCAACCACTTATATTGACATAAGCTTTGTTTGCTAACTTTTCCTTTTCTTTTCATTAACCACTTGAACTTGATATACTTATGCCAGAAAGAAAAGAATAAAATTCAAATAATCATTCAAACAACGCTATCTGCACACATTGAAACAATATTTGGAGTTAGCTGGAGGTACATAAGATTTCATCAATTCCAACTTTCACGTTAAAGGCATAAATTCCCTTGTTCAGTTGTGTTCGGACCTGGGGACCCTGTAGTGAGCAAAAGTCACTACGGGGTTGTAGTGAGTATCGATCTCAACTATCTATCTAAGCAATTAATGGTTTGGATTAAAAACAAAACTCTTCTAGGGAAGAGTTATTCTCCTCCGTGGAAGAGTTTTTTTTTTAATCCAAATTGTAGAACTTATGGACTGCTGGAATTGCTCACTATAGGGTTCTCGGATCCCTGGTGTTCATCCACTAAACTACAACATCCACTACAAATGTTGCACAAACAGGCCGGTGGTCAGAAAATCTCAACTCCCTGCGCACATATGACAGTTGACGTATCCCTTCTCCATGGAATAATATTCTGTCACACCTGCATTTTTCAAAATCCTCATATTAACATTACTCCTTTGAAAAAGTCCGTATTTACATGAATATATAACGCGTGAGAGCATCTCCACCTGAACCTCTAAAACTTTGGTATGCCGGATGTTTTGAAGTCTTACGTGGCAAGTTGGTATACGTCAAAATTTGAAAAACTTCCCACCCATCCCATTTTATCCAAATAGAAAATGGAAACTTTTAGAACTGTTTGTGAAATATCAACTAAATGTCTCATAAACACCTGCACTTAACGATATTCTAATTGAACATCTGAAGTTGAAAATAATTTGAATTGGGCTCCCCCCCGAAGTGACTACAGCAACCACCGTCAAATAAGAAACAGAATTATCTGAGATGGTGATGAGGTGTTTAATTGGAACACCAATTAGTTCAAGTGTTTATGAGACATTTATGCGAAAGTTTTGGGATAAGTTCAAGTGATTATGAGATATTTGGCGATAGATAGGGATAGTTTTCGAATTTCCCCTAAAAAACATCCCATTCAACGCCATTTTGCTTCAAAGAGTTGCTCCTTCAATGCCCCAACTTGAAATATTGAGAATTCATTAAGTTGGCAGCTAGGAAGATGTCCAAATGAGGAAATGCCAGAAATAAATGGTTTCGGGTGGAATGATCTCTTTCAAATAGTGATTTGAGTGGAGACGCTCCAAGTTCTAAATATCTATCATGTTTCGTTTTCAATGGGTATGGATTTGAGGCTCGCTGATGAAAAGACAAACATACCATGCTGGAGTTCTCCTTTTGCTCTTTGATTTTTCAATCTCTCCAGCATAAGCATCTGAATTGTTATAATATTTGTATGTAGGTGCAAAGTAGATCTTCTCTTCTTTCCATCCGTTGAATACTCGGCCGGCTTCCCTTTCGATCTTCAGCTATCAAAAGAAAACCACAAAGGAAAAAAAGGAACACCATGTCATTGTC
>BPLS01030747.1:0-17789 GCA_019656275.1 Rhododendron kiyosumense | reverse complement strand
TTTTGAGCAATGAAGAGTAAACCACAACACTGAACAAGTGAACATAGAGTCACTTGCAGAACACAAACTCATTTCACTTTACTCGCTTGAAACGGAAAACATGCTATTTCGGAAAAGAGAGAGTTTATTGGATGCATTTTAACATCCTGATATTTTCATGTCGTATGGCTCATTGTTCAAATCTTTTGAGTCTCTAAGAAATAACACAACATCCCAGAATATGATAAAGCATGGATAGTTACTAGTCAGAAATCCACTCACTTCAGCTTCTGCATGACGCTTTTAGGGACTTTTAAGGGTCACTATGCAGTGCACATCACAGGAAGAAATGGTAGATTTCTAGGGAGAGGATAAAGATTGCATTGTATTGCTTGATCGAATTTTAACCATTACATCGAAGGTTTTTTATATCGGCAAATGTATTAAAACCTATTAATGAGGTGATACAGACATAATATCTAGGGCGTGCTTAAGGTCAAAAGGTGTGAGCTGTGGTTGGCTCAAGATGATGACAGCCAAAAACACTCAGCATATCATTATCTCTGATATATGTTTTTAACAGAAACCCAAAGTTTCTATTTGAAATAGTGCCCAGATCATTACGTCTATTGACTCAACTTTCAGCCTGTTCACTGTCCTAGGCTGCCAAAAAAACTGGCGAATAGGGAAACAGATCCTTTGGAAGATGAAAATACCAATTATGATCTAACCCGCGCTTTAGTTTTATTCAAAAACTTAATTTCCATTGTATGCCAAAACACCTTTCAGCAATTCCCAATCAGAAGTGTTAGATAACTACCTGATCCTTATTGAGAAGTGCATCCCAGTTGTTCTCGTCCACAAGTTTTCTGGTCTCAGTGTTGCTCAGACCAATTCGGTAGTTTAAATCCCCTAACCATATGATTCGGCTGCAAACAAATTCAAGTGAAATGAGTTCAGAAATTCATGTACACAAGTTGAAAATTTCAAACTCGTACAATTAGAATTCTCGGAATGCTTACTCATGTTCTAGAATTTTCTCCGGCATCCTCCTACTATACGGTCTTTTGCAGATCTTAGTAAACTGAGCATTTTTAATAATCTCTATAACATCCGAATTTCTTCTAAGCTCATCCCCTTCTTTATCCCCAGATGCCAAGTGACTGCAGACAAAACAAAAGCTTGTCTGGTGAAAAGACATACTCAACGAGATGCACCCCTGAAACAAGGAAATCATCACATATATGAGAAGTAAGAACATTTCAGAGAAATCATAATTCTATATAGTTACGAAGTTTGCATAATCACATACATATGCACATATTCATATCAATCTAGCAAGTCTTTCTCGTACTACGAAGCACCAATACCTTTAGAATGGAGTTGTTTTCAGATCATTCAAGCATTGGATACTAATACTTACCCGATACATGTATTCAATGATTTTTCAGAGACGAATCCATAATTTTTGTTTTTTGATCGGCTAACTAATCCATATACTTTCAGATACTCTCACTCACATATCCTAACTTTTATATGCAATAGAGATGGTAAGCTTTCTTGAACTAGAGTACAAAAGTTTAGACAGCTTACATAATAATTTCCAAATATTTCGGTTACCTCTTATTGGGAAAGAAATACTGATTAAAGTATTTTTTTTGTATTGACAAATCCTTAAAAGTTACACAAATTGTTGCATGAGTGTATCCGTACTCATAAGCCTACTAGTGCTTAAATTAATGCCTAATTACCAAATTGGCTTCTCACCATTCTTAAATTTATCATATTCTTAAAAAAATCGACTAATGTATCCCCGTCTTAGACATACCCTACTTCTTTAGGATTTTTTGTAATGGCGTGTCTGTATCCCTAATGTATCCATTCTTTATAGTAATAGGATAATTTTGAATCATCCTCACCTTGTTCCCCAGGTAACCCATGATTCCGCGACTAATGTAGGAAGTTCTCAAGTGGCCAATGTACTGCACTAGCTCCTTCCTAACCCAAATAGTAAGGAAGATTCCCACCATCTGCTTGCATGCTATAAGGCTATACTTGATCATGTTACTACCAGAAGACAGGTTAGATTCAGGTACAACAAAACTATCTGGTCCAATATCATTGACCTGTTCCATGAAATCTTCTGGATCACTTTCTGTCTGTTGGCATTTGAAGCATGAATCCTTATTATACTTCCTTTCCGGTTGATCAGAAGTAGTACTACAGTTGCAACTCTTAAGCCGCCTTCTTACACTTTGAGCCCTGAAAATTCTACTAGCTGTTTTGAGGGAAGTTGTTTGGTTGATTAAAGGACTAGGGTAACCATGGTTCAAGGATCTGCTGATAATAGATAGCCATTTTGCTGCTGGCCCATTGTCTTCTATGGCTAACACATTCCCAGCATTTAGAGGGACTATTTCCTGAAAACTGATTTGAACAAAGTTAACCCATGAATTATGAAAAAAGGATAGAGAAATTTCCACAAGTACAAATGTCGTTAGGACTATTGCAGTAAAGACCAACACATTTCCCGCATTTCAAGGGACTATTCTCTGAGAATTGACAACAAACAAGATGCACAAATTGTGAAATAGTACCGGAGAAAGGTACTGTGAAGTTTTGACAGACAAATACCATTAGGATTTAGGACCATCACAATAGAGACTAGAGCATTTCCAGCATTTAAAGGGACTATTTCCTGAAAATTTATTGAACATATAGAAAGCCACAATACCTGAAACAGAACTGAAAGGGTATAAATTCTTTTTACAAATACGAGAAAAACGACTATGAGCGTTTAGAATTTTTTTTTCCCAACTACAGAAACCATTACAACAAATACTACTGAATATCAGATGGATGGTTTAGTGTCTACGCTGGATGAAATGCTGCACTACATGCCAGCAGAACGAAAATTATGCGGCCACCACGACCTCAGTACAGTTCTAGGGTTTTTTTCTGGTTTGGGAATACACCAGTCGAGAATCATTGTTAGTCATAAGCAATAATAGATGTGAACAACTATTACAAAAGAGACCATATATGTGGCAGTGAAACAGATTAGACTCTCACCGCCAACAAGAATAAAACCCTTGCACAATTGTTAATTTAAGGCCTCAGAATTAGTCGAGGTGTGCGTAAGCTCGCCATTATCAAACAAATATTTGAAAGTGAAACAAAAGTCAATGCACATTAGTTTTCCTGTGTAAAATCCAGAGAGTGAGAGTAACCAAACTAACAATAACAAATTGCGGTCTGGGACTAATTTTTTTAAGCAAGAAACAATGGTCTAAGTTTGGAATTGAGAAGCAAAACACAAAAGAAAAGCATAGAATTTGAGAAAAATAAAGACATAAAAGAATACCCCAAAACATATATATCAAATTGATCATGAACTTGAAGAAAATCATCAAGATTGAGACCATTGTGGGGAGATTTCCCACCAACATTCCATGTCGCTACAAAAACCCTAAAATTAAAAACAAGAAAAACAATAAGCATCAATTGTAATAGATTAAAAATTTTGAAAAATAAAAGGAAGAAAATCAGATTGAATTCTGCATACCTGTACGTTTCAACTTCTTGAAGAAGAGGCATTGGAGGCTCTATCTAGGTCTAAGGACATGAAAAAAAAAAACCCCAGCTTTTTCTACCCCTGAAATTGAAATCAAACAGTGGTCTCAAAAACATCTACACATTAAAAAGAAAATAACCCAATAGAAAAAGGAAAAAACCCAATTGAATTAGACCAACATGCAAGTTTAATAGCAACCTGAAATGCTCTGTTCAGAGACAATTTGATTAAGCTCTGAAATTTTGGAGCTCACCAATGGACCAGTTCTTTCTCCTTCAGAGAGAAGGTGTTAGTGGAGAAACATATATGGTTAAGAATGAAATGGAATAAAGTTGACTTCTTGGAAGGAATGAGTCTTTATTAGGCTTCGTTTGGATGTCTATTAAAAAGTTGGCTTTTGGATTTTTTTTGGGACAGAATTCCTCTTTGCTAAGGATTTTTTTAGTCAAAAGTTATGCAATCTCATAGCATGTACCATGATATCCCGTCAACCTTGTTTCAAGGTTGTATAATTTTTTGCTTTTGACTAGCCGCATTTTTTTTTCCCCCTGTTGGATCTACAATAATGTCATAATAACTACACAAATTACTGCGTATATATGCAATGTAAATACCATGTACATATAGTTTTCGTAGGGTCCATCTTGGGTCCCATAAAGATGATTATAACCTCTCATTATTTATAAAATAATTTTTTATGGAGCCCTGTAAAAACTCAGCTCAACCCGATATCGCTATGGATTTTTTCTAAATTTGTAGGAGTGAAACTGAGCAGTTAAGTTTTGCTCCACAAATTAAGAAAAAAATTGGGTTGTGCTAATTTTTAACAAGGCTCCATAAAAAAATGTTCTAAAAATAATAGGTGGTTCAAATCATTTTTGTAAGACCCGAGGTGGACCCCACAAAACTTATATGTGCAAATTCATATGGGAAATGATATTAACACTCCAAAAATTGATGCAGGTACTCCAAAAAATAAAGGAAAGTGGTTTTGTAGTTACATTACTTTTGAAGTACCTGCATCAATTTTTGGAGTGTCAATATCATTTCCCATTCATATGTACCCATTGCTTTATTATTGATTGCAAATTTTATTACTTTGAAATCAAAGTGAAAAAGAATAAGAAAGAGAGAATGTATACTTTTTTGAATCGTGGTTCCTACATTGGTGAGTTACCGTAGCTCATCATGTTAAAAGTTACTCTTGGAGAGCTAGTGCACAATCAAAAAATCTAAAGATGTCTTTAGACTAGGGTTTTAATATTAATGCCTGCGTTGGGTTAGTGCATAGATAAATTTGCTCTTGGCTTTGATTAGTTCTCCGTTCACGAACAGTCCAGAGTAACCGATTTATTAAACCGGATACCAAATCTAAAAGAATAATGGTGCTGATATTTTGTTGAGCATGTTGAAGCATCTTTTTATGCTTTGATGACAAGTTAGAATACCTAAAAGAATAATGGTGCTGATATTTTGTTGAGCATGTGAACATGCTCTTGAGTGGCTTTTTGATCTTTATAGAAATATCAAAAGTTTGCCTAATCATTAATTTCAAGGCTTCAAAATTAAGAGCTGTGCTATGTGCACAGCTGCTGTGCACAGCTTGCTGTGCACATAGAGTTTCTGCAAAATTAATCCGTGCATGTGAGATGACACAAACATCTAGTTATAAAAAAGAAAACAAGTGAGTCTTCTCCTAAAAAATGGAAGCTTTGCCAAATGAAGCTAATAAGAAGAATTTTATCCACAAGCTTTTAGACACGGAAATTCTAATTGTAAGAAAGATTTTCAGACAACCACGCAAGGAAAAATGCATTTAGGCCCATTCCGAATCCTACAAAAATCTAGAAAAATATATATAAATTTTTGAATATTATTTTATGGGGCCCTATAGAAAATCAGCTCCAACGGACATCGGTAAGTATTATTTTTGGATTCGTACTACGAAACTGATTTTTATGAAACCCGAAATAGGCCCAAACGCTTTTTTTTTTTTTGCGTGATTTTCTGTAAATCTTCCTCGCGAATAGCAGACTCTTTTAGACATGCTTTCTTCCTTCCTTCCCAACTAAGGATAAGACCCTAGACATGAATATATTCTTTACTTTAGAAATGATGGTCAAGTTGTACTTCCTCTTTTCCTTTCATTCAGATTCGCTTTCTAGAGGAATCATAATAAAAAAAATCAAAAGAAAACAAAAGATCTATCTTACCCAAAACAGAAACATTTCAGAAATAAGATAACAACCAAATTAGAAAAGAAAAGTATGTGCGGGTACAAGGGGCTTTGATCATTGGCCTACATTCCCCCTTTCTAGGGCCCTGTTAGCTGCTGATTCCCCCTAGTAGTTTTCTTGTTTCTTTCCTCCCTGCTTTTGCTTTATGTTGTCATCTTCACTGAAAAAAGGAATAAGGAAATGATATTTGCCAATAATTAGTCTTTTCTGAAGAAAGTGGGCGCGAGAGTACACTTGGGTACTCCTGGAGGAGCCACATGGTAAGTCCGGGATCCTGTAGGACTTATAGGGTGAGCTGCCCTACAAAGTCGTAGTATGATCAATCCGGCTGTCCATTTTGAAATAAACAGAGGCTTTAGGATTTCTAAATTCTTCTAGCATGAGTTACTGCAACATAAGACAAGATACTGATGTGGTTAAAATGAAGCGTAAGCATCACCGATAGTTGGGAAAAATTGAGTCTTGTATTCAGTATCTCCTGCAGTTGTTTTTTTTGTTTTTATAATGTTTGTCTGTGTTGGCCAAATCATTAGAACAATCCTGACAGGCTTAGGCGCTTGTGGGCGAAAAATCGCTTGCAACTCCCTTCACATGACCATCTTTGATTGGATTAGATAGAATAGGTAAGTTTTCTATTTTAATGATTTCTATACAAAAGCGGAGAGGGCCCGATTATCAGGTAGCGGATTGCTTCTAAGCTGGAAAAGTTTGGACACTTGTGAGTAGAGACAATTCTTAGTATTATCTAAAGCACGCGTGACGTAGACACTGGCCATGAATTTCAGGATTTCCTTCCCTGTGATCCCACATAAACTGTGCAAAAGTTGAAAAGAGAATTCTGGAGTTCCTATTTTGCAAAGTTTGTGTCGGTTGAAACCTGTACCCATCGTGTAAACTGAAAAACCTGTGCCCAATGAGAGGAGTATAATGGTATGAAAAGATGGGAAACATCTCACAGTCAGGCACAGAGACAACATAGTTAGGTTAGCAGGAGACAAGGGCTTCATACCTAATATTCCCACTTAGGGGTGTTTCACTTTCTAAAAAAAGTACTTTTTAAAAAAAAGAAGGTAATTTTAAACTCAAATATAATGAAAATGAAAAATATTTTTTCAATATTTTTTTGTAATTTAGGTCTTTGAGCCAGCCTATGCGCACCTTGACTAATCCCGGGGGACCAATCACATTGCACACCCGAGGGGGGCCCAATTACAAACCAAAGCAAAGTTTTGTGTCGAATGTGAACTGATTCCAAAAGAGTTGATAACATCTAAGGTGTTTCGAACCTCAGACCGTAAGAAAGAGTTAACCCCAAGTCCCAACCCCTTTGGGGTTAACCTGTCTCCGCTTTTACAACCGGCTATAAGAAAGAAACAACTAGCAATGAATAGATCTGGCCATGCCTTTAGTACATTCCCTATTAATGAAACTAAGAAAAGAGACTTTTAGCATCCAAAAAGCCTTTCTCTCAAAGGAAATTAATAAAGGATCATTCAAATAAATAAGAGAGAATTGAACAACAAAGTATGGACCATAACGGTGCGATGATGCACCGATAGATATAGCTGACACATTCCGAGGATATGATCACTTAGTACTTCTCCAAAATTTCCGAAAGTGACGAATACGTTCCCAGGATCGCACTAACGACGCCCAACACAATAGTTCCGGTACTCAACACAATCTGGATTTGTGAAAACAGAAACAAGTAAAGAGAAGGGTAGAGAGATGTAAGTCCGACAAACAATAGCAAATATTGAGAACAAGATATTGTGAAGTCGTGCGCTATTCCAAATGAGTTTTCTCATTAAAACTCTTCATCCACACCCTTTTCCTTGTTTCAAGTTGGGAGTGGGAAGAGGGAGAAAACAGACAACAATATTTGAAGCTTCAAGTAGTAAATTGTGAAATTTGTGTCAAAAAGGTATGGGAGAGACAATTATGTCTTTCCTCTAAGAAATGATTTCCAGCTTCATAACCAAAAGAGACCATGAAACCATTTCAACAGTTTTCATATTGATAAATTTTTGATCCTTGAACGTGATCCTCACTGATAGCAGTTTTCTTGGGTGCAAAATTCCTCCCAGTTTTCTTTTTGGTTGCTCCCATTGATGGAGAGAGAGTCTTAATTTCCACAAACATGAACTTTAAATCCAGGAATCTTACCTGAGTTGTTGTCGGCTTCTTTACAATTCTAAGAAAACACAAAGCTGGCATTATCACCGCCTGAATAATACCGAAATGCACCTTTGATCAGCGTAACACACACTAAAGAATTTATGTACCTCGAGAAATTAACCAAAAAAAAGTCGCAACAAACCAAAGACAACCAACATCAGGAGAAGTTGGTGATGATGTACAATCTTTACGAAGGTTTAAATGCATCACTGTCGTTTTTATCTTGGCTTTCACCTTTTCTGATTACAACTCGGTTATGGTTAAGAATATTAAGATTCTCGATTCAATAAATACGATGTTATCCAAGGTTTTCATAAAGCATCTCTTGCCACTTCATCCCAAGGTTTTCAAAATTTTCTAGACATAATGTGAAATTTCTCTTTGTTTCAAGACTGCCTTAGCCTTAATAACGTATGAACATAGTAGTCTGTAGAAAATGGATGCAAATTTCCTGACCCCAACTAATTGAGACTAGGCTTCTTGAGTTCAGTTGAATTGACTTTTATCAGAATGATAAGACTTCAGTACTTTTGAACTTCAATTTCCATATACAATTACTTCTTTGACTTTCTGGTTGAATTTGTGTGAGAGTAAATAACCTCAATCAAATCAGACTTAAATTAGTAGTCAATCTAAGCAATTCCTAGAACCTAGATTATGCCATAACATTGCTTGAAGAGACCTACTCTGCAGATTCACGGAGGCAACCAGAATCAAAAAATTCACAAAACCAAAAAGGGTAAAACACGAATGATTTCTTTTTTCATTTTTTGCCAGCATAAGATATTCCACATGTTACCGGACCACTTCAGGGATAATCCACTCTAGATTGTTCCTATTAAGGATCACTAAGACAACGTATCAATTACGCAATGTATTCAGTCGTATAAGTAAAAACACGCAGTTCTAAATAGAATCAGAGGTATATGCATACCACAAGTACACTGAGAAGAGAACCAATTAAAGCCATCACAAGACCTGCAACGAAAAGAATGAAATTGAATTCAAGAAGTTGGTCATGTTACGCAATAAAAGAAGAGATACTGACATTGCGTTCCAATTTGTTGAACAATTACTCTTCTTTATAAACATCATCCAACTAAACTAGTCCAACAAGGTCACAAATTGTGACAACAGTGATTTGACTCAACTCCTTATATCAACTACAACACTCAGAAGCAAGGCACTCTATCTATGTGGCTAATTGAGTGTAGCTCTGTGGACTGTGGATATTGTAGATACCGATTCGTATCATAGCACATCACTTACTCTTCTCATTTTTAATAACACGATCCCCACTGGAGACTGGAGAGCATCACTTCTTGCCTTTGGGAGCTCACTATCCCCACAACCAATGAACCACAATGTCTTACATTGCTAAACTTAAATATTATCCAAATGAACTATGCTTCCAGAGATTGGAAGACAATTTTCTTTTTCCGGAAAAACAAAAAATGATGACAGACTGGTCATCTTATCTCCTCAGGAAACTTCAGGACCAGAAACTGGCAGTCACATTTTCTGTGTGGAGCCATCTCCCCTAAGATACTGTGGTACTTACTGAAATAGTGTCTTAAACATAAGACTGGATCACGTACCAAAGAATGGGATCACAAATGCAACCGCAACAGAAGAAATGACGAGTGCCGTCCGGAGGAGAATGAAACACCAGAAACTAGTAGAGACTCTGATAGGCAACAGTTCCTCGATACTTCTGGCCAGTGGGTTCATCAGCAGGGCATATTTGAACATTGTCAAGGAAGCAAAAAGAAAAAGAAAATACATAATATGTTGGAAAACATGGTAAAGAAACCCGCTATTTACTTTCCCCAACTTAAGTCTTTAGAAAAGGATATTTAGTGAATGGGTTGATCACCTGCAGACAAACAAAAGAAAAACTCAGAACAAAAGCAACAATTGTGCTGTTAGAGATCGACCACCTAAATCTAAACTCTAAAACCTCCAAATGCAACATTTTAAGTTCAAAATATTACTGGGATATCCTTGTCCGGCACAGAAACGACACAACACTCACACATGCTTCGGATACTTCTAAATTCATGTCCGGTATTTCATTATATTTTTATTAATCAAACACACTAGGACCATGCTTGGTCACATTGGGGGCACATGGGGGACACACTAGGTACACTTCAAGAACGCATTAAGAAGTCAGAATGCAATTCTGAAAGTTGACCAATTAATGCCCCACTGTCAAAGTTTTCATTATATGTTAGTTAATCATACACATTAGGGACATGCTAGGTCACATAGGAGGTAAGTGGGGACACACTAGGTACACGTTCAGAAGTCAGAATGCTATTCTAAAAGTTGAGCCACAGTCGAAGTTGTGGATGCTTAGTTTCTGAATTCATATTTAGTACCTGTTGTCTTTGAAACTTCAGGATAGTAATAGCATTTGTCTTTTATCCTACTTTGATAGCTAAATGATTACTGCATATTAGTATCCAAGCTTCTAGTCACGCAAACACATATGGACACCATACAAAAGCATAGAAAAAGATAGCAACGGAGGATGGGAAATCTGATACATACTGTTGTCCACAATGCAACTTTGGAGGTTATAGTATGAGGTGGCATATTCAAAGTTATCTGCGATTGTGTGTCTTGACCAAACATGAGAAATCCAAGGATTGCAGCACCCCCATACAGTATAACACACAAAAGAAAGCTGCACATTGAAAAAGAAAAGGTGTTTAGAAGATATGCGACTGAAATGCCCATGTCACGAGGAAAATAGTTCCATACCATATTATAAGTGCATGGGTAAATTTTCTTTTATCAGCCATGGATTGGTAAATGTTTGGGAATACAGAATGCCCGGAATAGCAAAAACCATACACACCAATGGCCAAAGGAATACCGCTCCAGTTAACTACCTCACCCTTTTGATGAAATCCAATTCCATCCACTGTACCAAGAAAAAACAAGCAAAGAACTATCACAATTGTCGCGAAGACCCCTCCAGCTGCAAGGTGGAAAAACAAAATTTAGGCGAAAGATATATGTAAGAGGTTCAAATTTTGGACTGACTAAAACTGAATGACTTATTTTTATTTTGGTCAAAATTTCTGACTTCTCCTACTCATATCGACTCTTGATGAGCAGAATAGGTATTGGAGAGTAAATTTTTTTGATCAATTGCTACAAGAAATTTCACAAAAAAAAGTCATCTACAGATAGTATGAAGCACCTGAAAGATATGATACGACACGGAGATCCCGCAACCAAACAGTAGGTAGAACGATTAGGGCGAATACTATTCCAAAGAGGTGCATGGAATCCAGTTGAAAACCAGCCCAATACAACGATGTACCAGGAAATATCCTAGTGAGATTATCCCCTTCCAAAGTAATAAACTCCACACAAGATGACTGCACTTACAGGATATCAATGTCAGAAATGGGAAAAGTACAGTCCAAGTGATTGGAAGATTAACAATCAGTGATCCACTTACATATAACTCCGAGTACAGAACAATCTGCACCAATATCCAAGAGGAAGATAATATGAGCAACTTATAAAATAAGAAGAAAGAGGATTAAACTTACTAGAGCAATATGTTCATTTTCGCCCTTTTTCTTTTCTGTTTTTCACTTAACTATAGGAAGAGACCTGGGTTGTTGGAAGAAGGGTTTAACTTTAACCCTTGTACTCTACTTTTCTAACCTATTTGAAAGAGTTTCCAAGCATTAAGAGTTGAGGCAAAATTGCATATCGTGGTCGATAGAAGAAAATCTATATTGGCAGAGTGGCATCATCCAGTTGCAATCAACACATACCACGACAGCTCGGAGTCATACATACATATGACTATACCCGTATAATGTTGGCAAAATGCATGAGACAGATGTCTAGAAAATTAACTGACGTATTTAACTTTGCCCCTCATAGCACCATTAGACAACAACGATACATCTCTTTTGGACTAACTGACATGTCATCTGGTCTACAAAACAAGTTAAGAGCTGTAATCAGAAGCTAAAACAACTTACAGATACAAAAAGACGTCCAAATTTTCCAAATGCAGCTTCTCCAATATCTGGGTAGGTTGTGATGCCCTCTCTACTCTCAAAGCAGTGTCTCATAAGAGAAGCAGTATAACAGCAAACCACTGCAAAAAGAACAAGCACCGCCAAGCTTGCCCAGCCGGCTTCTTTCAAAGCGTAGGGTGTAGACAAAATCCCAACTCCAGCCAGTACATTTACCCCTGTTCCATGGCAACCACAACTCGTAGGATATCCCAAACAAGTCCATCAAGCTAAAGAATTTGACTTGTACAGAAACAGGAAATGGAAATTTCGCCCTAAAAAAACAGACTCCTTGAGTCCTCGCACCATCTCGAAAAACATCAATAATTTTACCAGGAACAACTATCCCAATTCCCAAGTATATGTATCTCATTTCTTAATATTTTCAACAATAGGAAATCATGACCAATTCAGTCTTTAGTTGCTTTTCAAAAACATAAAGCAATTAGATATCCCGAAAACAAAAAAAAGGTTAACGAGCAAAAGTAATCAAATACTTCCATGTGCATCAGATAACGCGTTGTAGAGAGTCCCTTCTTATTAAAGCAATATGAGATCTCAAACGATACCAAAACTATAGAGGTAAACTCTAATGACCTTACCATTGAATATAGTTTGAGTAAAGCTACATCCATTGCTAATGGGAAATTCTCCGGTGAATTGCTTATGAAGTGGAGCCTTATCAGACCATGATGACTGTGTTCTAGAGATCCTGCCCGAGTCTTCCTTCCGAAAACTCTTTTCATATTCAGGCAGCAATGGAGTCTTTGTTTCCAAGTCCAAGCTACTTTTACTATCACTATCATAACCTGAGTATCTGACGCTAGATAAGCGTCGAAGGGTTCCAAATATTGGTGATGCAGTGATTGTGAAGGAATCGGTTGTCTCCCTGCCAAGAAGAAAAGATTATGATTTTTGAGCATTTCAATGACATCAGTTGCCTTTGTCTTATAGAGTTTTCTCCATGGCTATTGTGAACGAAACAATGGAGTATTTCAACCAATTTGAAAATTTTCTTCCAAGTAGCCTTTGAACTTGTGTTACGGTGTTACCACAAAATGCCAATAACCCAGTAAATTACGCATGGGAAGCCACGTTTCGCAGTATGGTACACCTACGTGCCAAAACGGCCAAAGCAATCCCAGAATTTCTCTATTTATTTAACTTAATGTTCTATCAGAGAAAATTATATATGACATAGCATACCTATAATGTAAAGAAAGTGGAAATTTAGCAGGACAATTACAATGTGACACACAAAAGCAGCTCCCTTAGCTTCTCGATAACCATTTTTTGCCAGCTTTATATAAGTCAATTTTGCTCATAAACTATGTCAACTTGAACGAACACTCCGCCGCAAACTCACTATGGCCAGAACAAAAGGCTCCCAATTAAATACATGAATGGATGAGCAAATTCAGCACAAGACTACACCAATGTACCATTCAGGAAATTATGCATGTTAAGACGCAACCATCCTACGAAGTAAGTTTCTGCCTTTTCAACAATGTGAGCCATCTGCGGCAAAAGCAGAGTGCCATAAAACTATTCCAGACCCAATCAGACAGAATAACAGGAAAGCAACATTTTGATATCTGGTCCATTACTGTGATATGGGAGAGCCATCATATAGCTACAGCAATTGAGCATTCACATTTAGCGTTTCTAAGTCCTGCTATTGAAGAAGTAGACATACCAAACGTATAAGCTCACATTTCTTGTCTAAAAATTGAAAACGTTCTCGCTTGCGTTTAGTAAGTAAGGAGAATCTGTAAATATGTGGTAAAATCCTGAAACTCTGCATATTCCACAGTTGGCTTAATCTTGGGAATACAAAAAACATTACCTTCAGTTTTGTTAGTCATTCCGGCAACTTTTCAAAAAAAGTAGCATACAAGATACAATCGTGGCCCACAAAGCAAGGAAGGTTGATGCACATGCACTTTCTGTAGCACTACTTTTTCTTACTCATAGTATAGGAAACAACAGTGCTATACGCACAGATTTTCGCAAACAGACAGCGCATACAGATGAACTTTGGACCAGTTTTGGGTTCCACAAAGATGATTGGAGCCACTCATTTTGTTCAAAACATCTTATTCGTAAAAAATCAGCTCATTTGGATATCGGTAAGGGGGTTTACGAAGGACCTTAAACAAGATGTTTTGAATAAAATGAGTGGTTTCGATCATCTTTGTGGGACCTGAAATGAATCTGAAGTCCATTTGTACATGCTGTCTATTTTCAAAAATCTGCGTCGGTAGCAGTTTTGTATAGGAAATGACTCATAGTTTGTCTAAGAATTATTCCATTAGGTTGTATTCCGCCTGAATTAGCTTCTATTGTAGCCTTTGATAGGTGTTCTAGCTCTTTATATCAATTGTTCTTCTCAAAAAACAGAAGTATAGGAAATGACTCAAAAGAAACATCACACAGATCATAAAAAAAAAACCTATGACATAGTGTACTATAACTTTCTCCTAATTGGAATGTAGACTTGGCTTAAGGTTCAAGATGGGATTTTTGTGAGATTGTGCCAACTTTTGACTTTGGCTATGGATTTGTAACCTTCTTTTTACTCAAAACACTTGAGGGAAACTCCATTGAAACTCTTCCCGCTCCTTTACTCAAGCCTATAACGAACACAGTTTTACGCAAAGTGTTACTCAAATCATGGAAAGTCAAATCTTCAATCAAATTCTGGCCATACCCCAAGGGGCGTGGTTTGGCCGCCGGAATAATCAAGTGCGCGCAAGGTGGCTGTGACTCGGGTTATGAAAAAAAATGCTTTTGCTCACATTCATGGCTGGATTTGGGATTATCCACTAGAGTGATTCATATGAAATTCAAGCTTCTGTGTGTGTGTGTGTGTGTGAGAGAGAGAGAGAGAGAGAGAGAGAGAGAGAGAGAGAGAGAGAGAGAGAGAGACAGGTACCTGTAACTCTGAGGCCATTGGTGAGAAGAAAAAGGCGGATAAGAAGAAGGAGGAGATCTAAATCTTCGATGGCACTCCTCCTCACCACCTTCACCAACCTCTTCATCACTGCTACTGCTACTACCACCACCATCACCATTTTCATTCCTTTTGTCTTCTATGTCATCATCCTCATCATCGTTCTCCAAGAAAAACTCAGACTCTTGCTCTCTCTCCGCCATTGGCAAACAAGCTCTTCAGAACCACAAAACCTCACACCGCCTAAACCACAAAACCAGCACGTATATGTAGTTGTTGTATGTTTATGGACTTGGATCCTCTCCTCTCCGGTCCATGGAAAGTTATTTTAAGTAGGGTTGATAAAACGGGTCAAACAGTCAAACAGATATTTATTTAAACTTGGTTTTCTGATTGTGTTCGTCTTGGATTTCAAAATCTAACTTCTTTCTCTGCGCACGGTTTCAATTAATTTTATTTTAAAATATTACTCTTATTTCTCTATTTATATTCATTATCCCAAAAATCTCCCTAAAAATCCATACGAAACAAAATTTCGAATAGCTTAAATTTTTGTTCATTACACATTACATGAGCCGAAAAATAGTTTGTTCGGATTTCGTTTTGGAAGGTGGATGCATTTTAAAAAACATATAGGTTTGGTTTGTTTTGTAACAAAACTATCATGAACAAGTCTATAATAAACATTTTACAAGTTCGAACTCGATATCTTGGTTTGTCTAACAGCACATTTTGATAATCGAAACCGTCATGTTTTTAAATTTTGTTAATTTTAATTAGAGAACCTACATGTCTTGGGATATAAATGAATAGTATATGGAATTTTTTAAGATAATCATGTTTAAGAATCATATCAACCGATTTTCTATTATCATTGGTTTTGGCAAAATTACTGTTCTCAACGAAGTCTAAAAATTAGACGATTTTAATTATCAAAGTGAATCCGAAAAAGGTCAGCATTTAATCTTAACAAACCCTCTAATATAAGTGGGGACCGCAGAGGATAAACCATGTACTTATGTATATGGCATTACCCTATAATAGTAAATGACAAAATTACTTACGAATAAGAGAGGAACATAGTGTTACACATATATATGGCATTACACATATATTTTAATTGGACCAAATTCCTACCAGTAGGAACAGGAGAGGGGAAGGACAGACAATAAGAGACAATAATACACAAAAAGGATACGATACATGAAACTCGGTCCATGAAAGTGTCTGTGAAAAAAAATAAGGCTGTTCATTTTTTTTCACGGACACTTTTACGATTCGGGACATTTCGTTTCATGTATTGTACTAGTCCTCGACAATAAAAACAAAGACGAAAACAGAAAGACCCTTGTAGAGAAATCAAATGCAGACATGGTACAGCACATGCAAACATATATGGGTTTCGAGAATATTCAGACCCCACCCTCTGACACCTAAGTTCCTTCTGTTTTGTTTGTCTGTGGCCTTTGGAGTGGAGAATATTAATGTAGGGGACATGTAAGAGTTTCCGGAGCAATGGATGGCATGGCAACCACTGGTTTCTTAGGTTTGTGTTTTCAGAGAGTTTTTTTTATAATAAATGGGGAGAGATAAGTAGGGCACTAATAATAATAATTGGAGAAAAAATTTATTAGGGATCGTACCGAAAGATAAGGGTGGTTCTGGAAAACCCTTTGACTCGCTTTCTCATTTTTTTTTTTTCTAGGATGCTAGCTTTCTCATAAACTACATTGTTTTGAAAACGTTTGACAACTAGGATATAATACACAATGAATAGTAATTAATCGCTTTCTCATTTCATTTTTTTTTTCTAGGATGGTTTCCTATAAACAACATTGTTTTGAAAACATTTGACAACTAGGGTAGAATACACAATGAGTAGTAATTATTAATATTAGACTAAATGAACCAGTCAGGCCCTCAATGACAATTCCATTTGGTAATCCAAACCCGTTTATAAGTCTCCATGTGTATAGATAGGTATATCATCTTCCATCTAGACAAAGGATATTTGTCATATGAAAAATGTGCGGCCAACTTTGTTCGTTCATTTTTCCTAGACAAATATGGTTTAATTGAACATATCTTTATCAACATCCTATTTTCCTAATCTAATGATATATAAATATTATGTATAGACCTATAAAATGAACGGATCATATTATTAAATAATTAAATAAAAGTGCAGTAAGTCCTTTTAATACAAGAATTGTAGTGGATCCTATTGTGTGTCAAATGAAGAGTTATTGAGTGATTTCGAGATCCTTCATGATGAGTGGTGGACCAAAATATTGGTGCTCGGTACCTATCAATTTACATAGCCGGTACCTATCAATTTACATAGCTTGTTTGGCTCCTTGTCCTTAATGTCAGTGTACACGAGAATGGTCACGTGACTCACGTGTACCTATTTTGTCCGTTTTGTTAATGTTTTTTTGTGAACAGCTTGAAGAGCTCCTCCCAGCCTCCTCTTCTCTCTTTTGTAATTTATCATGGACTTTTGGAGCTGGGTGTTTTTGTGCTTTGCCCTCCAGGGAGGGACCTAGGGAGGGGCCATGAGGGGCGGTTGTCTCCGCAAGAAGAAAAATAAACTTTACAATTATATTATAAAATAAATAAATTTCCAATGAAAGTATATAGACTCGCTCTCGTCTAGTATTTTGGAAAAAATAATCAAATAATGGTAACCTTTGAAATACAAGGATACCAACATTAATTTCTAAAAGCTAAGGATTAAAATATAGCAAAACATAAAATTTGAGGGTAACCTAACATTGTGATATTCAATTAATAAAATTCTCAATTTTTCACCCATA
>BPLS01030745.1:6614-17585 GCA_019656275.1 Rhododendron kiyosumense | reverse complement strand
TAGGGTTCGCCCATGTGCGGGTTGCGTTCACTGTACGCTCCTTGGTTTAAGAGTTCATTATGTGATTGAGAGAGATTGGGGTTTGGGGCAATGTGTGTTTTTTGGCAAAATGAAAGATTTTAACCCTCCAGAAAAAAATTAGAACTTTTCGTGCCCCGCCAATTCTAAAACCCGTCGTACTCTGTTTTGCGCTAAAAAAAGGAATTTACATCGGGGCATGCTAGGCCGACGCAAAAAAAAAAGTATTTGCCACCAATTATTTGCGACGGCGACGTTCCGGACGCAAATGGATAACTTTTGAGACGGGACGTAATGCCGACGCAATTAAATAGATTTTGCGACGGCATTTTCTACTGACGCAAATAGGTCGACGAAAAAAGCATATTCTCTTGTAGTGTATGTTCTTTCTTCTATTCGAATTTCGAATTTGGTTTTCTCTGAATGGTTGGATACGGTAATAATTAGATCAAACGATTCAGAATGCGTTTGTGTTCTAATTTTTAAATTTGGAATGATTTCTATTCAACAAGAAATCATAGGATACGTTTCGAATTAGGATACGCTATTATATCGTAAGATACATCATCGTATTGTAGGATTTTTATACAAAAAGGATATGGGGTGGGATACGTATCATTTTTGGAAGGAGACGATACAAATCGTAGGATACATATCTCGTATCGTAAGATTTTAACAATCATGAATCAGGAATAATGGTCAATATATTCTTTGCCTTTTATACACCTTTGTAATTTGATATACCCCTTAGAGCATCTGCAATGTAATAATCAAAAGTGAATAATCAAAATTTGTCACGTCAGCTTTTAATTATTCATTTAGAGGGTTGCTAAAGTTAACAATATGAAGTTCCACATTGTTACTTTTGATTATTCAAATGCTCAGATTTGATTATTGGTTATAAGGCCATCCACAGTGGTATAATCAAAAATAGATAATCAAAAGTTGGACACATCAGTTTTTGATTTTCACTTAAGAGGTTACTAAGCTTAACAATGTTGAGATTCACAGTGGTTACTTCTAATCCATAACCAAAATAAGGGGTCCATTACAATTTCAAACAATCTCTCTCTCTCCCCCTCTGTTTCCGCCATTCACTTCCCTCCATTATGTTTTTTTTTGGACAAAAATATATCAAATATATGGTATTTTTCCTAGTGTTATCTATCAAAACAACACTGAAATTTTCTTCTTCTTCCTATTCCTGTAGCCTATATTACAAATCCACCCCTCTCAATCTTTCAAAAAAATCAGATGTGTTTTTGAATTTGGAAAAGAATGCAAGATTCTTCCTTTTTTATTTTTTGCAAGGTTCTTCATTTACTCAACCGTAGGGGGAGGAACAAAAAAGGAATAACCACTTTTTAGACGAAAAAATCAAAAAATTTTTTTTGCTAGAAAGTGATTATTTCTCAAAATACTTGGGTAAAAGTAAAAAAAAAAATTATTTTTCTGATTTCTCTCATAACCTATAAAAGTTTGGCACAAAACTAACAAATGCGAAAAAATTCAAAAAAAAAATAATTTTCTGATTTAAGTTTTCATAAGAATGCAGCCTAAAATAAAAACGAGAAAGAAAAGTAAAATATCTTAATCCGGCAACAATGGGTTAAATTGTAGATAATCGAGAAATATGAGCTTCACTTTTGAAGGAAAAGAAAGAGAAACAGTTTATGGTTGAAGTAAAGAAGATATAGAGCAGGTGCAGAAGAGAAGGAAAAAATTCTAGTTGAAATACGCGTGTGTATAAATTTTGGAACCAGTTAACTTATGTAGTGTGGGGTTCACAAATTTTAATTATTGAAAAAAGGTTGTTAGTTTTTGTAGAGACCCGTAAATTCATTTCATAATTTTATTGTTTTATAAATGGAAAAGTGATGAATTAATGAAAATAAAATGAAATAAAATAAAATTGGGGGTCAATGTGGGAGAATATGAAAGATCAGGGGTGGTGTTGTAATTTGTGCATGTGTGCAACGTGTATATTACCAGGGAAACTTTTTCTTTTTTTCATTTTTTCATCTCAGTTCTCTCTCTCTCGATCTCTCTCGCTCTCTCTACCAAAAATTCGTCTCCAAACCCAAAACCCACAATAATCAACTCCCAAACAATTTTCTATTAGCATTTTGGAGCTCGTATTGCGTTGGACAAAGCTTGGTTTGGAGCATTTTTTCTTGGTTTGGAATTCCGGAAAACAAGGGTTGCTCCATCCTTTCGATTTCGGTTTGGGTGCTCGAGGTAGGAAATTCTACCTCTCTTTACATGTTATTTGGGTTCTCTTATGTCGTATTTGAGTATCTCCGTGTTTTGTTTGAGCTTATATTGGTTGTAGTTTGGTCTGGACGAAAATCTGTTATCTGATGAAAATCGTCTGTTTTTCCAGGATTCCTACCGGTAGGCTTGTATTTTCTACCGGTAGAACGTTGTTGTGTTGCCAAAAAAATTAGTTTCCTACCGGTAGAGTTTTCCTCCTACCGGTAGGTCGTCTCAAATTTTCTTCGTGCAAAAATGGTGGCCTTTCTGTTTTGCATCTGTACCGGTAGGACTTGATCCCTACCGGTAGGAACAACAAAATTTCCAATTCTCTACCGGTATCACCAAATTCTCTACCGGTAGGCTTCAGACAAATATTTTTTTTTTCTTCTGTGCCGTGAGAATCACCTTTTTATTTTAGCCATTGACTATTCAAAGGACTTATACACTTTATTATATATGTATAAAAGGAATCAATGGCCTTGTTTGTCTTTAAAATGACGTGTGTACATATATATATCTATTGGAATTGTTCTAAAATTGGTAGGACGATGGAGGGATAAATTTGAGCTTCTTGCACGGCATTTGTACGAACTATTCACTTGAGCACATAAACGGTATGCGACTGCTAGACACGGAATATCGAGTAGTTCGAAGGCTGAGTTGAGATAACAAGTTTGGGAACAAAATGAAAAATACGATTGAGTTGATGTGTGAACTATCCACTTAATATCATTATTCCTATCTCATCCGTACTCTTGCAATTGAAATTTTGGAAACACATGGGGTGAAATGCGAAACGAGTAACGTGAGGTGAATGTACGGGGACATAAGTACCCGGAAAGTATCGTGGGTATATGGGGCCCTAATCCCGGAATGTGAAGTGGATGTACGGGGTCATGAGTACCCGGAAAGTGTCGTGGGTGTATGGGGCCCTAAGACCCAGAAAGTTCTCTCAAGTTCGTTATTGGATGAGTTAATGGAGGAGGGATTATTTAAACTTATATTGGAGATAAATGGGAGGCGTGCGGGGTTCCTCGAACCGGAATATAAGTCGTTAAATACAAAAATGTACTAAATGGAAGTTTGAACAAAAAGGAAAAATAAAAGTTGACTAATAGATTGACTATCGATAGAAAAACACTCCTTGAGCCTCGATTTGTCGATTCGAAGTTGATTTTCATACCAACCTCATTTGTTGTTTAGAGCTTGATCTCTTTTTGTTCTACTCATTCTTTCGTCTCACTCAATTGCATATAGAGTTTGCGTAGATTTTTCTACTGGGCTAGTGTAGCTCAACCAAATCTTTCTTTTCAGGTTTTGATGACGGGCAATAGATTGCATGCATTGTGTGATTGACAGTAAAAGACTTTTGGAAGCTGACATCACCGGTTATTTCGTCATCTTTGTGAAGATCTCATTATTGTTAAAGATGGTTTTGTAAATAATTACTACTGAATTTTCTTTTGACTAAAGTTGAAATTATCTAAATTTAAGGACTTGTTTGTAAATTAAACAGGTGGGAAACTCCTTTGGGGTAACATATATGATATGTGAGGTTTCTCTTTTATTGAAATGTATTATTTAATTATGTTAAAAATCGAGGGCGTGACAGTTTTGGTTATCCAAAGCCCAAAATTTGATTATTTCTAAAGATGTTGCTTAATTTGATTATACCATTGTGAGTCATTTTTTGCACCAATATTGTTAACTTTAACAACAATTGGCTTTTGATTATACCACTATGGATGACCTAAGATTTTTTTTGGGGGTAAATCTGGATGACCTAAGATTGCTAACTTTAATTATTACAATGTGAGCACTTTTTTAAACACAAATTGCTAATTTTAACAATCTTTTGATTTTGATTATTACATTGTTGATGCTCTTAGTGATAAGAATAAACACATCAAAAATTCTAGAACTTTCAAAAACAAATTATATTTTATATCAAATCTCCCACATTCTATGTGATTATTTGTGTAAATGCATAAACCCAATAAAAGATAAATACAACAAAAAAAGTAGATCACCAAACACGATCATGAGATATCAACAAAAATCAACTTGAACCAACACATTTTATTTATATGACTGATGCTGATTTTTCTGCTGGTTTTGAATTGAATTTTTTCTGTTTCTGATTTGCTGTTGATGGGTCGTTGATGAATGGTGATGCTGAATTATTATGAAGGCTGTTTCTTAGTCCAAGTGAGGAATGTCCCGCATATTTTGGGTGATTTGGAGCTTTCAAACTTCGAAGTTTGGTTTCAGCGGCCAAAAGACAGAGAATGGAAATTGGTATCAGGGGATCTAGACATTGGTAAGAGCTTGGGTGGTGGCAGGTTGTGGTGTGATGACGGACGGTGGCTGTTGTCTTGTTGCAGCAGTGGTGGATGTTGCACTTTGTGGGTTAGTTTTGGTTCTAGGCTAGGCGTAGCCCAATTCTTTGGGCTGGGGCCTTTGAGGTGTAGGTCAGGCCCATATGCATTTAATATTTTATTTTTTGGGGCTTGGCCCGTTTGGGTGTGTTTGGACTTTGTCCCAACATTTTATTTTATTTTATTTTTCATTCAACCATTGGTTGGATTCCCCTCTCTCTCCCCCATCCTTGATGTACTCTTTGTCAAGATTTCTAAATAAATTTTTTTTATGCTGATCAAAAAAAACAAAAAACAGATGAAGAAGTAAAACAGGAGGACAAATGTCAAATGGTAAAATAAAAATATCTAGCGCAAAAACTCAATTGAACTACAACAAATTAACAAAAATGCATTCTACGACAACCTTCTTCATGATGTCACTGTTTTGGCTTCCAATGGCTCACCTTTGGGCGCACATTGTAAATTTGTAACCAATGTTTTGAATACCATTTCAGTCAGGGTATCGGTTTTTCTATTGGTACGGTACGTACCGGTACCAGTCAAATACCGGGTACCGTTTCGGATTTACCGCAACTACAATTATATATGATTATAACTCAAATTTTTTTCCCATACTATGCAATTCATTCTATTCATTTTCTTTGTTTTTTTTCTTTTTTTTACCAAACACATTATAAGTTGATTACGGGACATAAATATAGAACGAAATCGAATAAATTGATAATAAGATAGTCTTAACATATTTTCAATAATACTAAAATGAATCTAATTGAAAACAAATTGATTCCTAGAAAATAAAACAAAAAGTAGCATTGATGAGTCTTGAATTTGAAGTCATGTTTGACCCCAAGAAAATAGTAATTTTGAGGTAATAGAAAAAGACTTCCTTTTTTTTTACTAGTACTCCGTACGTTTTATCATATGGCTTTCCCTTTTTTTATTGTGCTCACGGTTCCAGCTGTATTGCATATCAAAAGGTAAGAGCAAAGGGTAGAATCAGGTGTAGCACACATGAAAGGAAAAGACAAATTTAAAGGTCAAAGAAGTATCTAAGGACAGGTGTCATATTATTGCTGGAACAAAAATTAAGTTGTGCCCACAGATAAAGAATCCTTCAATAAGGTTTTTACTTTTTAACTTTATAAAGTATTGTCATCGTCTTCCCAAGTCAAGAACGACCACCATGAAAATAGAAACAAAAAACACAGAGACGATTCATCAACGACGAGGAGCCACATCTTTTTCCGATCACTTCCGGCCACGGTCGATCCTAGTATAAGCTGGAGAAGACCACAAGGTGCCACTTTTTTTTCCGTTCTCCTCTTTTCTCTTTTTCCCTTCTATTTCTCCAGTACCTGGTGCGAAGTGGATCTGTTTTGCAAAATACCGGCCGAAATCTCCGGTAACATCTTCCCGGCCGGTATTTTCCGGTATTTCCAGTATTGTCCGGTAAGGTCCGGTATTGGAGCCGAAACGGTATTAAAGGATTACGGTAGCGTTTTTCTATCAAACCGGTACGTACCGGCCGGTACGTAACGGTATTTACAACTATGCTGGTAACCTCTTTCTCTTCGGTCAAATCAACAAGATATTCCCACCCTTTTCCACTCAAAGCACTGGATCAATGGCCCTAAAGCCAAGCCCACCACACGTTGGGCTAAACTTGCCCGGGACATGCCCTCCTACCAAAATCAAATGGCATTAACTGGTGTTCCTACTACTTTCTCCACTTCCCCGCAATCAAACCTCTCAAGTTTAAGGCTAGTTGGGTGGGTTCCTGTGAATGGCCAATGCATTGACCAACAAAATTGTGTCGCATAGCGCGTCAAATCCCGCAATGATTCAATTGTCGGATGAGACATGTCACGCACATGCGGTACAAACATTGGTGTCGCTGGGCAAAGTCGCAAGGTTTCTAATATGATAGCTTGGAGATAAGGCTACTTGGACAGATCATGCTCATCCATCAGGAGATCTTGGCCAACAAGAGTGTCTATTTCAATTCTAGTCTTCAATCAGGAGATCTGGACAGATCGTGCTTGTCAAAATTAGTTGGACGTGTATACGTTTTTGCGAGGGTTGTGTTCCTTGCCAAAAAGTTGGTTATTTGCGAGGAAATAGAAAATTGTCGCTAAAAGCATAGACTGTCTGTCAGTGGGGATCGTGGTCCTCACAAAAATGTTGGTTATTTGTGAGGAAATAAAAAATTTGTCACCAAAAGACTATGTGGATTTTTTTGTGTCAAAATGAGTTGGACACAAGTTTTAACCTTATGCAAGGAACCAGGGCTGGCTTAAGGATTTTTAGAGCTTAAGGCCTAATAAAAAAAAAATACCTTTACAGAGTTAATACTTAACAATTTTTATAGTAACAATCACAATACGAGAAAGCCAAACCAATATAAAATTTTACTAGTTATTACATATGAACACAAAATGCAAAGTCTTTAAATAGGCAAATACGTAATATCTCAAGAACACATAGGTATCACTTAAATATTACTCGTGTTGCATTTCTAGAAGCAAAAGTATCTATTGGGCTTAAAAAGAGTCTTACTCAAATCCAAGCAGTAAAAATATTGAAGTGTTCTTAAAATTTGAGATTTTTGAGATGCCCAAGGCCAGGGCCTCTTAGGCCTTGTGCCTAGGCCAGCCCTACGAGGAGCTTTGTTTCCTTGCAAAAACTTTGGTTATTTATGAGGAAATAGAAAATTTGTTGCTAAAATCCAATACTTCCTTTTTTTTTTTTAAAAATTCTGTCCAAGCGAAGTTAAAAACATTTTGCAAGGAATCGGGGTTGAGGCAAAAAGAAATTAATGCATCCAAAGAAATTAATGTCCTGTAGTGCACCACGTGAGGATTTTTTTTGCGATCGGAACTGTCTATCTTATATGTAATATGGACTGAATCATTTCATACCAAGTTGGAATTGCCTACGACACTACGCACTCCAGTTGGAATTGCCCGTGTCTATGGCATTTGCTAGCTAGTGGCTCAAATATTAAATCAATTCATTAATGTGTAGTATGTGATCCTCTTCTTAGCGACACGAAAGAGAATTACCTGTGCTTACGACACTCCCCCAACTAAACTTTTAAGCTAGCTACAAAGAATTATCAATTTGCTTATGGAATCCCAGTACATACCAAGTAAAAAAGTTAAAATAGCACTACTATGAATCCCCCACCACATACATTAAACTTATTTGCAGAAATGAAAGAACATAAACTACAAGAGAATATCCTATTTGCGTCAACATATTTGCGCCGGCAGGGACACCTTTTGCGACGGGGCCTGTTTTTTGCGTCGGCATTTGGGGGGACGAAAATGGTAGGTGTCAAAAAATTTTTTGCGTTGACATGTGCCAGGCATAGTAATTGCGTCGGCATGAGTTGTCTCTAATAGTTTGTTTGCATCGGCATTCTTCCCAACTCAAAAAATTTGAAAATCATAAGGTAATTAGCATTAGGTGGTCGATCATGAAAACGCTAAAAACATTTTTTTTCGTCGGCCCACCCCATCACCAATGGTTCACATATATCCTTTGTCTTTTTTGCGTCGGGGGTATGCCGTCACAAAAACAGTGAACACATCAGCCAGTTGGGAGCTTTATGTACATTGGCCGGGCATCTAATACTACTAGCTAGCTTACATATATAATTTTCTGGACATATAAAACACCACCACTCTATCCAAAACATGTTTCTAATACAAAAATCATCATTCAATCAAAAAACGTAGTCAATATTCACAACTTACCCATTCATTCAATCCCAAGAGATCCATATATATAACAGTACTCGAATACTCACAGGAGTAATATGTTTCAGAAGTAAGACCTAAAATAGACATAACCAATAGTACGTCAGACAAAACAAGAACCTCAGTTTAGTTTGTTTAACACTACAATGCAAAATAAGTGAAATCCATAATTTTGCATCTTCTTGATCGTTGCATAGTTAAGTCCTCAATAAAATAGGAACCTCGGTTAGAATGCAAAATAAGCGGAACCTAAAATATTGCATCTTGCTTGTTCATCGTTGCACACTTTATTCCTCGACAAACACCTGAAAAAGAAAATATACGAGAATAAGATGCTGATATATGCATTTCCAATCACATGAAACAATAATGGTTTATCGTAATTAACATACATCACAAGACCTCCAAGCAACAGCACAACCAACAGCTTCTCCAACTGTGCGAAATTTTTTGCGAGGTCTTTCCAAAGAGCATTAGGTATTTTTGCTTTTTTAACAAGAACTTTCAAAAAATCAGAATCCAATGACTTTCTGTCTATTTTCACCAATGGGTCCTTACTAACAACAATTCCCTCTGCCACATCGTGTTTTGGAATAGTGTAACTCACCAAGCATACTTTTTCATGACCATCCGACAATCAGAAGCAAGGTTTAGTACCCACATTTTTAAACTTAGCAAATAAGAGACCATAGTGATAAAAGAAATCAGCTAGACAAAGATTCAGGTGCCATCATCAAGGCAATATAAAACCACCTTGAAGATTGAAGTGGTTGGTTCTATTCCAAGTTTGAAGAGCAAATGGTCAAGTTGTCAAGTATATATACATATATTGAAGCTGAGTGTAGAATTGATTACACAAGCAAAGTAATTATGATCATGATGCTAAAGGACCCCATGGAAAATGTAGCAAATTAAGGTTACATGGGGTTAAGTGTCCAAATTTTTGTATACTTAGTTTCCGTAACAGTTTTTTTTTGTTTATATGTGGCAGTTTTCCTTTTCGTGTTTCCCCCCGTCTGGTTGCGATGTTCACACACATTCCTATGATTTCATAGGACACTTTCATGCCCGTTAATAATCGACAGCGATAGAGCAGAGACATGAGAGGATGGACATGGTTATTGGATTTTGGGGCATCCTCGTCAGAGGAAATTCAGTGTAAGAGGAAATTTGGCATTCTTTGCTGCTTATGTTTCATGTGGTAAGTATCAAGATCATGTTAGCTACACTACTTTAGATACAGTACTTGGGGAAGCCGTAGGGTTTAGAAATTTTGGATTTTTGGAAGGATGTTTGGTAGACCTTTTAGGAAGATGATTCAACTTTTAATGCCATTGGTCCATTGCAATTGCAATACGTCCTTTCTAAAGCATGTTCCACGTACAGTGCTTATAGGTCACAATAATACAAGGCTGAATTTGTATATGTTCAATTTTGGTGAGCCAAAATGCCTCTCTGGTGGGAAATCACAGAGAGAATAATTGACTTACCTACCAAGGAGACAACACGACACAACTATACACTACTTTAATATACTACTAAACAAAACTTTTATACTATACCCTATACTATAGTATAGGCACAGTTGTTGATCCAGCAGCAGTAGAATCAAAGGATACAATTAAATAGAGCAAGCTACTGGGCAGTGTATACTATACTGAAAGAAACATATTATAACATACAGAATATTCATTTCACTAGGAGATACAGAACATTCATTTCACTAGGGGATATAAAATCTTGAAGAAACATGGACTAGTAGTTTTAGATGACAAAAAAATTGTTAATATGTTCTTTTCAACTGGCTTGCATTCCATATTCACACAAACGACGTGAATGAGGCAAGTAATTGCATCATGCAATATTGCTTAGATAAAAATGCAAGAATTGAACTGAAAGAAGCAAATGTACATACATAACTCATGGGCCAGTTTATCACCAACAAGGCATAAACTACTTGTGCCAAGATACGGTAAGAAGTCAGTAGGAAGTGGTAACTTGTACGACATGAAACTACATCTTAGGCAAAAATGCAAGAGTTGAATTGAACTGAGCTCAACTTTACATGCGTTTACTGGGACTTAAACTGAACATACCTATCCATGAAGTTGTGATAAGCACCCAAGATTGTCCAATCGGGGTGTCTTAAGGTTCTAGTTAGTGACGTTTTCATGTTCTTTTTTACATTTCTATTCAATTTTGCTCGTGAGGTGTTTTGTTTTTGATTTCAGGTTAAACGTTGTTAAAACAACATTTTATGATAGCAAGCCAAGCCCCAAGCAAGAACGGTTGTCTACGCCCGGTGGAACTTGTGCCAAGGTGACCCAAGAGTGACGGCATGTGGTGTCGGGTGAGCTAGGAGGCTGCAGGTGGCCCAGCCAAGGCCACGGCTTGAGATGCAGGGGATAAGCAGGCAGTATCGATACAAGTAGTTTCGTGCAGATATTTTTCTACTTTTTGAACTTTCCATTAGTGGTATAGTTGCCACTTTTGGCCTGTTTTGGGATATTTTGTATTGAGGAAGTGAGTGGATATATATATATATATATATATAT